>CAVNYN010287899.1:41721-148441 GCA_963692815.1 Nyctanthes arbor-tristis | reverse complement strand
CTAATTCTCATTATGAATCAAAGCATTGGATATGTTCCAACCAAAATGGGGCAATTCAAATCACAAAGAGAAAATAAATTATGAGTCTTTCTAGCAAGTTCATAAGCAACCCGTTAGCACTGAACATTCTTTTCGATATTTGAAAAAAATAACCAAATCGATCGTTGCACTGACTCTCTTACAGAGGAAGGGGAAGTTGGACCGAGCTTTATCGGAGGAAGCCCCCTGTCCGGACCCTCAAACATTGTACTAATTTTCCTCACTACATTCAGCTCGAACCAATTTAATTCTTGATCACTATCAATCGTTGATGGTTCTTAAGTGACAACACAATGGTATATTACAAAATAACTATTTATTCTTTTCTTGTGTGACTACTATTGTTAATATTTTTGTGAGATTTTAGGCCATATATGGGCATGCGTACTGCAGTGGACATGAATTGATTGAATTCACTGCATCCAGTGAATTTATGGCAGTTTGTTTCGTTTTTTGCTGCTGTTGGCTTCGGAGTCATTTAGTGCAAAAGCCATCCATTTTTGTGTCTGCGCGCCATACAAATGTTTTATGTACAAAAAATGGTCACTGGTTTGAGTCCTCTAGCTCCACGGTCAAGCTAGTAATGAACCGATGGCCGGGTTGTTTTCGTCTGTGCAGTTGCAACGGAGGATATTAATGTGCTACGTGCATGCTTGTGATAATTGTTGATGGGTTGGACAAAATACAAATTTTTGCTGCTCTTAAAACTCAGAGTGAATCTGGGTTCCGGATTTATTATTTTACTCGATATTAATTATTTGAGATAATTTAAACTCATGGACGTGGAAGTTGTGGGCCCACCGCTCTTCGTGACGTTTGGCCCTCTTCTTACTTCATGATAAGTTGTGGTTTCTAATGTGACGTGTTTTGATGCATGCTGTTTACTAAAAATGATAACTTTCATAAGTGCACAGGTCGAACAAGTAATACAATAAACAATGAGTCTGAATTATCTTTCTTACGAGAATCAGACTGAGTATCGAAATTATTAATTTCAACTTTATTTGAACAATAAAATAATTTTGGTTAAGAAAATAAAATAAAAAAGTAAATAAAACGAAGCAATTAAAATATATGCAATGATTTAAAGGGAATTATACTCACGATGAATATGTGTTAGGACTTACGACTTCAACATAATTGGTCCACCTAATCTTATGACAAGTAATCTATATTACCGATCAAATTTCACTAAATTAATTAAGTACTCCTCGTGAAGCTAGTTAATCATAATTTAATTAGGTCTATTTACCTATCTCTAAGTAAACAAGTTATCAACACTCTTACATGCATTAATCAACAAGAAATCCTCTCGAAACTAGTTAATCCTATTTTAATTAGCCCACCTCACTTATTTCTAAGCATGTTATCAACCCTTTTAAATGCATTAATAAATAAGAAATTCATGTAAGTATCCCTGAAGTTCAACTTATGGTCATCGCATTAGCCATAAGCAAATCTCTTTGTCTTGTCTTAGTTAATAATTCTTATTGTATAAGTTAACTTAAATAGTCCTCTCTTGAGTTTAATAAAAGTCCATAAATTTGTTCATCTATTAGTCAAAAAGATGAAGACAAATCAATATACCAATAAGAATTCAATGTAAAAATTAATTGCATAAATTAAGCATTGAAAAATACGACTACAGTCCCAACTAAGTTACATATATAGTTCGTCCTAACTTAAAAAAATTATGAACACATTATGAATGAAAAAAGCAAATAAATAAAATAAAGAGTATAACCCGGGAAATTAGATCTTGAATAAATTGAAGAACTCTTGCACCAAACTTTTCCGCCTTGAATCTCGAACTTGATTCTCAAATCTTAGAAGTTCTTGTATTTTTCTCCCTCTTTTTTATGATGTTTTGTGCCGTGTGTAGCTCTCTTCTTCTCCCCTTTTTTTCTTCGACTTCAAAGAGTCATGCCCAAGAAATACTAAAAATAGAGTTCAAAACGAATTAAGAGAAAAAATCTGCATTGGTTACCCGTATAACTATAAGGCTGCAAGACCTGACCCTATGGCCGCATAGTACAAATTTATGTATAAAGTTTTCAATTGTGCTACTGCAGCCCCTAAACTCTACGGCCTCATCGTTCATTTATGCTCTCTGAACCTTTGCTTCTCTGAATCTTACGACCACAACTCATCTTCTTTGTGACTACATAGTACAATCTCGGCTACATTTTTTCTCCTCTTTTTTGGTCCTCAAGCTTTTTCCTTGCTTCTTTTTGGTCCTGAATAGCCAAAATACTTGCAAAATTTGTCGAAATTCATTCGTTTCACTGCTTTTTGGATTGCATGCTACAAATTAACACAAAACACTTAGATATGCTTAATTAAGCTAAAAATCACAAACTGCAATACATAATAGAGTATATAATAAAGGTAAATTATACACTTATCAACACCATATTGTCATATGGTACTATACCACCGAAACTAAAATATTATGTGTCATGTTTTATTTTGATAGTTAGACTTTGACAGAGGAATGGAAAAATAAAACTATTAAAGTGGAATAATTAATAATCTCTTCGTCCCACGAAAACAGCCTCAGTTTCTGTTTTTGTTTCTCCCAAATTATAGTCCACTGTTATTATTTAGTCTTTAAATTTCTTTATGTGTTCCTATTTAATTTGCATTGATATCAACAAATAAGAGCTAATACAGTTGAACAACAATTAAATGATGGACATAGTAGAAAAAATGTTCATAAATTTCACTTTTCCAAGAATATTAATTTTCGGACATTTTTAATCTATGTGAAAATTGATATTGAACTATTTTCATGGGACGTAGGGAGTAAGTGAAAGGATATAATAGGAAAATGATGTTAAAACTTACTTTTCCAATTCTATTAAATGAATTCTTTTTTAATCTATATGAAAAAACAAATAAGACCATCCTTTTGGGACAGAGGTAGTAATAAACTTGAATACTTGATTAGTCATTTTTTAAGAAGATATATTACTGTTTTAAATGTTATACTAATCAAAAACAAAAAGAAGAAAATTTGATTTTTATTTAACTTCTTTTTTTATTACATATATCATATTAATTGAATCCAATAAAAATAACAAATTAAAAATTATTTTTAAATTTTTGTATTTTAATTATATATATGGTATGTATCAAGGATGTATTGTGTTGCGAATGAGGTGGAAGACAACATATATAACGGAAGTTTACTGAAGGGAAAAAGAAGAAAAAGGGATGTTTAAAAATAGAATGCTTTTACTTTCAGGTAGAAATTATGGAGTATCGGGGGTTAGAGGATATGACCATTAATAAGTTAATCATGGAGGACGGATAGTGGAATATAGACATGATTTTCGGATTGTTTTCGGCTAGGGATATAAAAGATATAAGAACATTCCTCTTTTGCCATTTGTTGATGACAAACGCATCTAGCACTACAGCGGGAATGGAAACTATTTGGTGAAATCTGGATATAGAGTGGCCATGGAATTGGAAGAAATAGTGGCTACTAACAAAGAAAAAGGAAATTGGAAATTACTTTGGAGACTGCGAATCCCTCCCAAGATGCAAATGTTTATGTGGCGAGTATGTCGGGATTGTTTGCCTACTAGAGAGAACTTAAACAAGAGGGGAGATCCTATCAATATGGATTGCGTGATGTGTGAAAAGGAGTCCAAAACTAGCGTCCACACACTTCTCCAATGCCCCTACGCTGAGGAATGTTGGAAGGAAGCCAAAGTCAAAACTCAATTATTAGATCAATGTGCAACTATGAAAGATTGGTTTTTTAACAAAATTGGGAAAAGGAATGAACATGAGGTGAATAGAGTTTGAGCACTAGCATGGAGAATTTGGAGGGAACGCAATTCAAAACTTTGGAGAGGACAAAATCAAACACCAAAGCAAATGGTGTTTAATGGAATGAAGGCTTTGTTGGAGTGGATTGAGACAGGAAACCAAATGGTACTCCAGAGGCAGAATGTTGCAATGAGTTCACATTGTAATTTTCCTCCACTGGGATTTACTAAGTGCAACGTGGACGCTGCTACAAGTAACTTGGCTCCTCGGACAGAGCTGGGAATGATACTTCGTGACACTACCGGGGCTGTTGTTACATGTCGTATTGAATCAGTTGACGGGAACTTTTCGGCAAATGAGGCAAAGGTAATGGGACTCAAGAGTGCGATACGTTGGCTGGTCAGACTGGGCATCTCAGCAATAGTGATTGAATTCGATATTAAATGAGTTGTAGATGCTTTAGGAGGAAAAGAGGCTGATAATTCAGAATTTGGGTCGATTATCGTGAGTGCAAGAACTTATTGCTCCACTAGAACTTGTTTGAAGTGAGATATGTTAGAAAAGAAGCTAATATGGCTGCGCATAATCTAGCTCAGAGGGAAATTTCATGTTCCACACTTTGTGATTTTCTTGTAGCCCCTGATTGGCTTACTAATACCGTCATGCGTGATGTAACTCAAGCTTTAGGTGCTAATGAAAATTGATTATTTGTCTTAAAAAAATAATAAATAAAATAAAATGCTTTTATGAATTGTGTAACATTTAGTTATGCTTCAAGACTGAAAAATACTCTTGTCTATATATATTTTTTCATAATATGTTTCAATAAAAGAAACCACCAACGCTATTGAGCCCGAATTAAGTGCCAAATTAACTCATAATAAAAAGAATATTATATTACCATTTTTTGTGTCTAAATTATTTTTGTTATTGTCTTCCAAGTAAAGAAAATAATAAGTAATTTTTTATTATACAAATAAAATTTTAACCAAGAAATATATTCAATTCAATAAATGATTAAAAAAATGGTACATGCCACAATTGTTACCCGAAAACCAAAATATATATATAGATATCCTATCCTATTATATAAAAGAGCCACCACCGTTTACTGTTCCTTGGAATAGTGTCGTTCCTATTTTACCCTGAAACATTTCAGAAATTTCTTAGTTTATCCCTATCTAGATTCTTTTTCATTTTGTTCCTCGGTTTGAACGTCCTCCGAAAACCACTGCATCAAATTTCTGTTCAATTTTCGATGCTCTTTTTTTCTAACCGGTGATTTTTGCCATTAGTCTCTGTGTCTTCCTTCGTTGTTTTGCAAGCAGAGAGCCCAATGTTGTTTTGCTGCCTGCTCCTTTATCCTTTCTTTCGTTCCGGTTCCCAAAAGTTCTCGAACCTCTTCTCTCTCACAAACGACCTTCTCGTTCAATCAATAATAATCTTCTATATATTGTGTAATAATCCTACAGATCTGGCGCCTGAGTTATAGAATAGCATCCGGTGAGTCGTTTTTGTCTATTTTTTGCGGTTTCTCTAGATTTTTTGTGCATATTTATATCATTATTCTTCGATTTAGGTTTTGGGTTTTATTGAAGTTACTGGGTTTCGCTTGGAGGAATTTCACTGCAAGAAGGTAATTTTATGCCTTTAATTTTAGTGTCGGTTTTCCCAGACCTGGTTTGGGCAATTTGATTTCATTCTTCTAGCTATCTTTTTAATCTTCTTCAGCTGTCTGAAGTCATCACATGAGGAAGTATAAAGTAGAGGTATTGCATAAACAAAGGCAGTTACATAACATATTTTAATTGACTTTTATGAAGTTAGCATAACATAATTCTTCTTTATATGATCACAAAAAATTCTTAACGGATTGATTTGATTAAATGATTTCCCTTTTTGTATCTTTAAATCCCCATCATAAGTTAGTCTTAATTTAAGTGGATGCTAATGGATAGGGGTATTTTTCCAAATATGTCTTGGGAATTCGGTGATTGCAATGTCTCTAATGATTGAGATTTTATGAGTTTTAACAGTACTTAGTTGCATAATTATTGTGGAATTATATTATAATATTTGACAACTCAGTCACATTTTCACTATGTATTATATGCAAGATCTCCAATAGTGAGTCATAAAGCTTCTTTGTATCCTATCTTGGTTGTTGAAAATCTTTTTGGCTATAGAAGTATTTTGGCGTCATTAAACAAGATTCCTAATTGATGGATTGAAGATTTGAAACTTTTTGTATTATGATTAATTTAATGAGTTAAGGCGTGATCTTGAATGTGCATTTTTGAAAGCTTTAGGATAATGCTTTAATGTATTTTAATATTTTTGAGGATTCGTGTGTTTGAAATCAAAGAAAATAAAAAAGGATTTGTATTATTTTTTTCTAACTATTCAAATTACATGTTATTTTTCAAAAGGTTTTTAGATAAAAGATACCGAGGAGTAATAGCGGGGTATTGAATGGTTGTTTCTCTTGAACATTGATCCCTTTAGCTTTCTATTCTATACAGAATAGAAGTTGGATATTTTATTATTGTTCTTCATTTTGGTTTTAAGCCTCTTTTAAAATTTAGGTAACAGCTCTGTTGTGTTTAAGTTTTAGTTAAGAGTCCGATTATAAGTTCTCAATTGTGCTAAGTCTTTGAGCGAGCATTATATCTGGAGATCTTGACAACAAGAGCAGTCATGGAGAGTCCTGCTACCTCAGTTAGCATTAGGCCTTTACAGACTTCCAAATTGTCGTGTGAAACTAGAATTTCCCTAATTTGTACACGACGCTCTTCCGATCTCCTTTGTGTAACAAAACTGTCTTGTTTCTTATAGCTTTGAAAGCACTTCAAAGAAGAGGACCGGCCCTAGAGAATTAAGGGGCTAGTAGAAAGTCCAATGTTTACATAGTTCCCAAGGTAGAAGCGAAGGCGCCGGCTATCCCCAGGTCGATGAATCTTATCTAAGAGGAATTCGTAGGTTATTGTTGCAAATTTCCAATTTTTTGTTTTGCTATTTAGTTTTTTATTTCTTACTTTTGTCAAAATTGGACAAGATTTTCAGCTGTAGATGCAAAAGTTGGGGTTGAGGAAGAAAAATATTTTCCAACTAATAAAACTGTTAATATTCTTTTTGGTAATATGGTTGATGGTTTTGGTATCGATATAGGTGATTGAAGGTTAGTCTTGATCTATCCTCATACATCCATCTATTGTGTATGCATTAGGTCTTGTAGACATCACCATTTTTACTCGAGAATCTTTTTAGGACATTATGACTCGTTGTTGAGGATTGAAGAAATCTAGGAATCTGTAGGAGAAAGATGATGAGAAGCACAGTGATTATTTCGGTGAATTTGTAATCGTGTTTGGTAGCCAAACGATCTCAAGCAAGGCTCTAGAACTAACAAAACATAATTTTTTGGATTGTCAAATTGATTCTCAAAGTTTTTGTAATTGTTTCCTGCCTTTTAACTATGCATCTCAAAGGAACATTGAAGTTCTTCTGATCTTATTGCTGGGATGTTTATGTCAACAGGAAAATAGTTCTCCTTTTATCATCCTAGAGAGAGGGGAACATAGATAGTTTATCTTAACAAGATGTGCGGATAATCTAATAACTCAAAAAAATATTCCTAACTTTTTATTTGTGTGGTTTACCCTTTTGTTTATACATATGAGGCTGGATCCTACTCGTTCACAATGTGCAATGCAAGTCAAGAAAGTCAAAGGATATTCTTCACTCTGTTCCTAGCAACCATTTATTGGGAAAGAAAAAAAAATTCCTTCACCCTTATATAACTGGAGCAGCACAACATTCTCTAGGAACAAATATGAAACTAGAAGTCATATTCATGAGTGAGCTGAATGATGATGAAAGCACAACTGAAACTCCATTGGAGGTTGATGATATGTCTTTTGTAGAACAACAAAGTCGTCTCATTACTGCCTCCTCTATGTTGGCTAAAAGAGGCCTCCTCCAGGATGAATTTGACTCATCAGCTTCAATAAAAGAGGAAAAAAAAATTTTGGAAGGAGAAGAAACTTGACCGAAGACTTTCAGTTCTTATGGTTCATATATTTTGACTTATTGAAGATTAGCATCATTGAAGAGTTGAAATTCATCATTTGCTTTGTGATATGATATAGGATGATACATGTAGAATTGAGGTTCAAATCTAGAAAGTAGCCTTTGAGCGTCAATTCTATTATTATGCTAGAAACTTAAAAAATGTTAGAGCACGTGTTATCTAACATTTTATGAATTAGTTTACTTTTGATTTTGAAAGTCAGCGTCACAAAATTTCTTTTTTAATGTGTTTTACATGATGAATATCATAAGCTTTTGGTTTGTAATGAACTGTTAATATCCACGATGTGTAATGAAAAGTGAAAAATTTAAGTTTAAAATAGTTGTCTCTTCCCTTCTTTTAGACTCCTCTTTGGTAACTATAGTTTTTCACTTAAGGCGAGAAAACCTTTAGTGTTCTAAGATCACCGAACTCGGTGATCTAGGTCAATTAAAAACTCATATGTGGGTTTTGAGGTTCCAAATTATTTAATTTGAGCCCAACACCTACATATAGGTTCTTAATTGGTTAATAACACTGAGTGTAAGAACACTGATGTTTTTTCCCTTAGAGGCTGTAGGTAACCCAAATTTTAGTTACAAAAAAATAATGCTATTTCTTGAATTGAATGATTGTCAAATGTTAACTTTCAAAGTAAATTTACATTATGTTATTCGTTGACAAAAAATATTAAAATATCAAAAGTTGATTCATTTTCTTCATGTTGGAATTTTATTTCAGCACTATAGGAATTTTGGTATGCCTTTAAAGCCTCCGCCACGAGTCAAATACCTTTCAATTTTATTAGTTAGTTTCAAAGAAATATCTTAATGCTATCATTTTTATTTGGTTCTAGAAATTAGACGAAAAATAAACGATTTCGGCTATTAATTTTAGAACAAAAATTTTGCGGCACGTGCTTTAGTATATATATAAGAACTCAATACAATAAATTAATCAACAAACTGCAGCAAGATAATATATACATAAATATGCCAACTTATTTTATGTACTAGATTTTTTTCACCTGTGCATTGTACGGGTAGAGTTATAGTATATATTCATATTAAAATCGACGTGTGAGCGTGGACATCATTTTATAAATAGAATACAATAAACCAGTTGCATTGTATAAAATTATGCATTGATGTGTGAATTACAATTTACTATAGAATATTTGTAGTAAAATGTCTAAGTTCATAATTTTAGTCTCCTCCAAACTCGTTGTGCAAATTCACACATCCAGCCTATATAAAATTGTAATAATTAGCAGTCAAATAATTAGAGATGACAATTTGACCCATCGATCTATAAACCTGTGGAGACATGCCTCAAATATGATTGACCCATCACGTCTAATCGGGGCAAAAGAAGGGATATGAAGCAATATTATCTGACCTGCTGTGGGTCCAGGGTAGGTGCGAGTCAGGTTGGACCCGCACCATAGACCCTTGACTCACCCATGACTCACCATGCATTTTTTTATTTTTAATGAATTTATTTCAAAAAATGTGTAGAAATTATGAAAGATGGCAATTTGACAAATCGACTGTTAAGTCCGTGGTAATTTATTTTTATTTTTTAATTATATTATTTTTTTAAAAAGATTTTTCTTTCATCTTGAAAAAATCAAGTTATTATATTAGTTAATGTTGAGAACTTTAACATTCTAAATAAAGGTTTTGTTTTATTCTACGTTCATCAATTAATAATGCGTTGCACATAACATTAATTGAAATGAGGAAAAAAATCATGAGTCTTTTTGTGGGTCATGGTGGTGTCTTAACCCGTCCCATGACCCGACATGTCTTGACCCGCATATGAATTTGTAGGTTTAGGGTAGGTCTAGGTGACTTCAAGACTCATAGGGCGGGTCTAGAGTATAGCTAACCTGCACTATTGCCATCACTATAAATAATCATATCACAATCAATTATTACAACTATAAGTTTAGTTTCTAACTCGTACATTGTACAAGAAGAGTAATTTTCAAAAAAGTTCAATAATAATGAATAATAAAATATTAAACAAATACACATTATCATATTTGCATAGCAAAAATAATAAATATACAGTTTTAATTTAATATCTGACGCATTAAATTAATATTTTATTAATATTATATTAATAGTTATCTGCTTATATACTCAATTAATATTTACTATGTTTCAGTTTTAAATCATCTAATTTATTTAATATTATTAATTAACAGTCTAATAATATGTATTGGGCGTGTACATACCCGTATTCACTCGATACTCTTTCAGATAAAATTTTCATACTTATGAGAAAGTACTCTCTTGACGTACTCTTTCTATGAGTAAAATTCGAAATTTATGGTTATCCTACACGACGCTCTTCCGATCTTTAAAATGTTAAATAGGGATATATTTGTAAAAAAATGCAAGTTAGACTTTTTAATATAAAGGAGACTATATATGTGAGACATCTTAAAAGGGAAAATAAGATCAGATAATCGCAATGGAGGGATTAATTTTTTTTTGTAGTTCATTTTCTTCTTGTGGACTTCTTGTCTCTTTGTTCACAAATTTTTCGCTAAAATTTATTATTATCTTTGTCAAATAAAAATTGCGATCAATTAGCATTCAATCCATACGTTACACGGGGAGATAAAATTCCCAATGTTTCATATAAAAAAATTCATTATATAAATTGTAAAAAATTATAAATAGTCACAATAATAATTAAATCAAATGAAATAACAACATGAATTCAGTCGATATTTTGAAGGCTTCACATCTATGACGAAAAAAGACTAAAAAAATAAATTATTCGCATCCTCTACAACCTAATCGTTGCAACATAAATGATATGAAAACAAAGATTAAAAAAATAGTCATAGAGATTTTCAAGTTAGATCATAGATGTCAATAAAATAAATTTTAGCCATATATTATTATAAATAAATAAATAGAGATAGTACCAGACAATTAGTTTATAATGCATTAATTTTTGAATAATTCAGTAACAGAGAGAATAATTCTAAAAAATACTAATTCATAATAAATTAAACAGTTACTCGCCGTCAAATTTACATCGGTAGCGGATAATAAAAAATTATAAAAAGTTCATAATTATATACAAATACTAAAAAAATAGAAATGAGGAAACTAAAATTAAAAAAAAAAAAGAATATAAAAAACTAATAAATTAATATAAATTATTGAAAACTCGTGATGAATATCTAAATAAGAAAAGTTTAAATTTTAAAACTTGAAAAATAAAACCAATTGAAAATCAATTGGGACAATAATTGAATCCAAATTATTGTGGAACATCATGATGAGGTCAGCAAAAGAGCGGGAAAATTGCAATTGAGAATCCAAATCTAATTGAAAACTATTGTATTATATATTATTATATATGATATGATGATGATGTATAAGTCATTAATTATTATATTTTAAAAATTGATTAACTATATATTTTTTAAAATCGATTAACTATAGTAATATATTAGACACATTTAACATTTTAGATTAGGAATAAATTAATAAGGTGTACTTAAATTTCGAAGACAAAAACACGATGGCATCAGTTTTCAATAAAAGAAATTCTAAATACCAAAAGTTAAAAATATAAGCTGGATGTTGGCTTTGTGAAATGCAATATAGATGCAGCTGTATATGGAGACGGGTATGGAGTTGGGTTTGGCATGATTATAAGAGATGAAGAGGGCCGTTTCATAAGCAGACAAACGCAAGCTTTGCAAGCAAACTTGTTACCAAGAGAAGTAGAAAAATCTTGGGCGTAGAGAAACTATCTATGCGATGGCCGACTGAGGAGGGTTTTCCAACGTTATGATAGAAGTTGATGCTAAGGCAATCACCAATGCAATGGAATTGGAAGATGAAGATTATTCGGAATTTGGCAGGCTAGTGAGGGATTGTAAGATCCTTTTGAATACCGGCAACAATTTCAAGGTGGTACACACGAAAACGGAGGCCAATGCAATCGTTCACGAGGTAGCTCATCTTGCACACTCTTATAATAACCCATGTACTTTGTTTACACCTAAGGCGTGGATGCAACCATTACTTCAAAATGATGTATTGAACGCTCATTCACACTATGAGAATTAGGCTTTTTCTTTCAGAAAAAAAATAAATAATAAGGCTGGCATTTGGCCAAATGTAATGTATTATATACTGCTTTGAATAAGTCAAAACGATTTTGGATTCCAAAGTAAAAAAATCACATTAACCAAGGCATGCACTCTACACACCAGTTTCCAAGATTTTAAAACATCTAAGCACATTTTTAGAAATAGCACAATTCTATTCACCGTTTGATTTGTGTTATAATTGGATTGGGTTATAATAGATTTTGAAATTTGAATTTTTGTGAAATGAGATTGGTTAAATTTTGTTGTAAAAATAAAAAGTTGTGATTTGATCTGACGGATCTCATAATAGATTCTTGTTATAACACAAAACAAACGGAGCACTTATTTTTGTGAAATGTGATTGGGAAAATTCTTGGCTCATTGAGTTTTATATCCTACTACATAATAAGAGTAAGGGATTGGGCCCCATCATCGTCCACTTATTTTGTCCGCTTGTAGATCTTTTTTTCAATGGGCTTTCTACCAGAAACTTCCTCAATTTTTTGGGCCATTCTTATTTTCTGTACCGTCCTCACCCCTTTGTATGCTCTCATTCTGGATCAATTCTTCTCCCTTATCGATCAAGCTCGGACTGTGTTCATTTCTTCTTCTCCGGTGGATTACAGCGTTTAACTATTTTCAACGGACGGAGGCAAAGGTATTATTCAAGGAAACCTTTATTTTTTTTTTCTTTTGAGCTGTCAAATTTTTCTTCTGATTTACGCAATTGGACCCAAGTGAACCGTAATTGAGGTATTGTTCCAAGATATCTTCTAAAAATCTGCAGGATAAAACCCTAAATTGATAATTTTTCCTTATATATTGCAAAGAAGGTTAGTTTGCCGAGTTGAAGTAATGATGTAGCAAACCCAATTTACCATGGATTATGTTCTCCAATTTTGCCAATTAATTTGATCATGTTTGGCATTTCATTTATTGTATGTCTTGTGGAATTCCTTATCAATTGATTATACATGAATTCTAATCGATGGTACTAAGTTTGGTGACTCAAGATAAGGGAACCCGCCTCTTTCAAATTCACTCTTGGCCAATGTATAAAGGGCCTCAGTGCTACTCTAATGATACTATTTATATTTGCTGTAGAAAAAATTGAAACTTGAGATGAATTACTATTTCTTTCCTGGTTTAGTTTTAGAGATTAGCAGCAGAAACAGAAGTATCTTTGCATTTGTTTCCAAAGACTACTAAATATGCACTACATAATATATTTTACAATAGAAGTACTGTTTTTTTTTACTTTTTAACTGCCAGGTAATACCTTCCTTAACTTCCCTATATGTTTAACATAATGTTGTGTGAAATTCTTCTATAGCTATGTTTGATTGGTCATCTCAGAGTTCCATGGCAACTCTGAAGGAATTAAGCAATTTAACCCAGGTATTTTGACCTTTTTTTATTTAATATATTTCATTGACATTCTATTTTATGGTATCAATTTAGATGCATCGGCCAATTATGTTGCATTATGTTCTCCTTGTTGATTTAATGAATCTTGCGATGAAAATCATCCATGTTTGATTCTTGTGTACCAACTCCTAAATCTTTGAGCTTCAGATTCTAAAGAAAAAGGGGAAAAGGGAAAATTAAAAAAAAAAAAAAAAGGAAAGTGTATCTCTAGATGACTTTAGGTAATGACTAATGAATATAGAGGAGCTATGGAAGGATAAGTTAAAGGATGACTAACAACATGTGGAATGTAGATATAGAAGATTGTTAAGTTCCTCATTTTGGTTTTTAAATACAAAATTTGTATCACTTTGTTCTTTTATAGACTATATATCTGGAAACAATTTAACTGGACCATTCTCTAGAATTTTGGTTAAAAGTGCAGTTACTGAAACAAAATCCTAAAATAAATTGAATAAATGAATGAAATACTTTCTAGAGAATTTATGTTTTCACATCTGTGAGATCAGAGTATTGCACACCAGTGTATGTAATTGTAAGGAGAATTTGTTACACAATTTTGTTTTCTTTAGTTTTCGAGATGTGCTTGCTTTTGATTACTTTGAGATTAAAATTTGATCTTTTGGAAAATTGTAACATGTGCGACCAACGTAAGAGGCTTGCTTTTAAGGTAATATTCTATCTATTTGGAATGAGTTATTGTATATCTCTAAAATGTGAATGATGTTTTGCTATTTACTATTCTTGCATATAAGTTTTTTACCTGCATTATGTTTATTCCAATGGTTATAACTGTCTTTGCCATTTCTTGGCCTATAACCGTTGGGTATGCAAATAAAATAGTTACACCCCAAAGGTATTTTTATATAGATTCTCAAGTCTTTTTCTTTCATCATTTTTTGGGGTCTACTATACATTTTCGAATCTTTTTTATTTTTTTTATTTTGCTCTTTTTTTTTCTTGAGTCTATGAATGCAAAAGGTTACTAATTTGCTATAATACTCATGCGCTTGTAAAATACATATTCTATACAACTTTTTATGTCAATAATAGGAGTGTGATATTGTTTTTTTAGGATCATCCTAAGTTCTAAAATATGAAGTTCTCATCTGAATATCTAAATATCATCTAATGATTGTTCTATTGTATAAGTTTGTCGAGATCCTAAATGAGGCCATTGTTGAAAAAGCTAAAGTGAAGATTAAGATGTAGTTCGGGCTATGTCTTTTCAAAAAAAAAAAAAAAAGATGTAGTTTGGGCTATGACTAAAATTTTATGTTTCATATGTTGGTGGCAAATAATAAGTCTTTCAAGTGAATAAGTCTGTCGTTCTTGTGAATTTTTAAGCATAAGCTCCAAAATTAAGTATCTCTATTCTTTAATTTGCTCATTATGATCAAAAATTATAATGAGAATCAAGCACCCCTATATTTCAAAGAAGTACTAATCCTACTAATAATCTTCAAACACCAGATTGAGGATGAACCAGAGGCGTGCAAGAATTATGTGTGTTAGTAATATTCGATAACAAGGTAGGTTCACTTGTCATATGTGGTTTAATTAAATCCATTAGAGTGAATTTAACGCACAAATTTCTAGAATTAGAGATTTAGTTGGTTGGATTTGTGCATGTTTCTCAATTAGATCTTAAACTTTTGTTTGATGCTATTTGTGGAGACGAGATTGGTATGTGATGTATATCAATTTTATTATTCTTTCAATTGATATGAGCTTTAATGCATCGTCATGATTGTATTGATATCGATTTGATGATGCCCTCCACCTTACATTTTATGGGATGTGAATTGCTGAACGCAACATACATAGATACCTCTAATTATTGATTGACCCAATATGCAAAAACTTAAGCTGCATGGGTTGTCTGATGAATTTTGTTATGTTGTGAAATATTTTTATCTTTTTTTTTCTTTTGAGAAGAAAAGGTTTTAATTAATCACGACGCCCCAAAAAACGGGGCAAGAAATAAAGGAATACAATCAACCTAAATGTTCGGTTGGGGAGATGTAAGAGCAAACTTTGCACGATTATGAGCCATTATATTTTCATACCGTCGAACGTGATGGCAATGTCCACAATCGACATGTGAAAAAAAAAGAATAAAATATGGCGGTGGAAAGGCGCCAATAATGCCTGTAATTCCAGATGCATCATTCCTTGTACTACTCTTAGTGTATCAACTCTAATTTCTTGGGCATCGAGACCTTTTTCCTTTATCGTCCTAAGTCCAAACAACAAAGCTCGAGCCTCTACCTCCTCCACGGGTAAATTCATGGGAATCCTAATAGAAAAAACCGCCATCACACCCGCTGCATGAAAAACACATCCTCCAAGTCCCACATGCCCTTCACACGTTGCTGCATCAGTGACTAATATATACCCATTCTTGCAACCATTCTCGCTTTTCCATTCACAAACTTCGGCAGTTGCCAGTGCTGGCGCTGCTCTATTTTCCTCTGATCTTGTGCCGGACGGAAGTTTGCCAAATAATCCATCAATCAAGCCACTAGGCACTTCGCTATAAATTCCTCAATACGGAACAAAACTGAATTTATTTCCCTCCATAACGCCCACATCAGCATCAAGACATTCTCCTTCAGTTTGATCTCGTTCCACTGCATTATTACTATCACCACCATTCGAAAATCATCATGCAGCAGTGGTCGAATTCTTCTCTAGTAACCCATTGTCAACCAAATATCCTTTGCCCACTGGCACCACCCGAAAATATGTGTATTGCATTCCAGTGCACCACATCCAACACAATAGCTTCTGTTGCCAATATGGTATGTCATAAGATTCTCTCCAGTCGGGATTGCTCTCCTCAAGAGTCGTCACGTGAAAACCCTGACCTTTGGAGGAACCCCTAGCTGCCAAATAGATTTCCAAAGTGTAGCATTGTCATTTGAAACCCCAGTCTCCCCTAACCGAGCCTTTGAATTCAACAAATTATACCCGCTCTTCACCATATACTTACTGGATGGATAGAAGTGCCAAATGAAAGTGTTACGTTCTCGAATATCACCAAGTGGAATTGCCAATACTCTCTCCACGTCCACCGTCCAAAATGTCTCATGCACCGCAGGAACATCCCACTGTCCATCTATGGTAATCAACTCATTAACCCTCTCCCTACCTCCATGAGGTCGTGTAATAGGTTTGAAGCCCGCAGCGCTAGGTATCCAGTTATCGTGATAGATTCTAATCTGCTCACCGCATCCCACTCGCCAACGTGCCCCCTTTTGAATTACTTCCGTTCCCTACACAAGACTCTTCCATAAGTAGGATGACCCCTGCCTATCTCTTGCTTCCAAAATGTCACAATCAGGGAAATATTTAGCCTTCAAACTTGGGCTGCCAAAGAAGAAGGGTTCTTCACAATCCTCCAAACTTGCTTTGCAACTAAAGCTTGGTTGAAAAGTTGTAAGTCTCTAAAACCAAATCTCCCTACTACCTTTGGTTTGCACATCTCCTTCCAACGCACCCATGCCACTCCCCTCTTCTCTCTTCTTGAACTCCACTAAAATCTAAGAATTAGGCTGCGAATATCCCTCTCTACTGCTCCTGGGAGGCGAAACATGCTCATTAGGTACATAGGTATGGCTTGAATCACGACCTTAATCATAACCTCTTTCCCAGTAGCCGATAGAAGTTCCGTTCGCCACCCCTGTAGCTTCTTCCACACCCTCTCTCAGATGTGTGAGAAGGTATGCCATCTATTGCCCCTTCAACAGCCGGTAGACCCAAATAGGTATCATGTTGTTGCTCATTCGGAATGCCTAGTGAATCTGCCACATGTTGCCTAACTACTGCCGATGTGTTGGGGCTGAAGGTCATTGATGTTTTCTCCATATTAATGACTTGCCCCGATGCTCTTTCATACACATGTAAGATTTCCCTAAGCTGTAGAGCCTCCTCCAGTTGTGCCCGAGCAAATATGATGAATCATCTGCAAAAAGGAGACGGCTGATCCGGGGAGCACGCCGACAAACCTGTTGCCCTTGGATCCTACCCTGGCGTTCTGCTAATGTCAAGGTACCTGAAAAACCCTCAATACAGAGCAAGAACAAATGCGGAAGTAAAGAGAGCACCCTTGCCTAAGCCCTCTACTAGGTGTAACCACTCTACAATGATCGCCATGCAACCGGAAAATAAAAGAAGTAGTTGATATACAATCAAAAATAAGCCTAACCCATCTATCCAGAAACAACATTTATATAAAATAGAAGTAAGAAAACTCCACTCTACCTGATCGTAAGCTTTGCTCATATCGAGCTTTAACGCCATAGACCCAACCTTCCCTACCTACGATTCGACATACTATGTAACAATTCAAATGCTAAAATTGTATTATCAGTAATAAGCCGTCCAAGTACAAAAGCACTTTTATTAAAGGAAATAAGAGGATTAAGTACCTGTCGTAGCCTATTTGCCAGTGTCTTCGAGATAATTTTATACAACGTGTTGCATAAGCTAATGGGACGATTTTCTGTGATTCTTCCCGGGTTTCTTTTCTTTGGAATAAGCACAATCAGATCGGAAGTTAACAGGTCTCTTCTTTTAACCAAAAAGGCTCAAAACGGAAGAAGCACCGTCTAAATTGAAGACCTTGATGCTCTAGCCACCCTTTTAAATGAATAATTATCAGTCTATGATCCGAGCATGAATAAGGAAGATGCATCGTACCGGCCTGTGGGAAGAGCTCACACCATCGCCCACAAGCCAAAAATCTATCCAACCGGCTCTGAATAAAAGCGTTACCACCACATTTATTATTCCACGTGAAGATTGGCCCTTTAAGAGGAATAGTTGAGAGCCTGCAATCTAAAATAACGTCTTGAAACTGTTGCATCAGTCCCACCAGACGATTGTCACTGCCTTTTCTTTCTTCTAGAGCTAATTTTCGTTAAAATCGCCCCCTGCAGAGCCGTGGAACTAACCACTAACCATGCAATCTCCTCGTCAACTCCCATGTAATGTTGTGCTCCGACACTTTAGGATTTCCGTATAAACCCATAAACCGCCATGAGCCTCCACTATCATCCACAACCGAAGCATCAACATGCCCTTTGGAGAAAGACTTTATTGTGACGTTCCAGTCATCTCTCCAAAGTAACATAAGCCCTCCACTCCTCCCCTCACTGTCAACAATGAAATTATTCCCGAATCCCAACTGTATTCTAACATCTCCTGCCCTAGCTCCAAATAGTCTAGTCTTGAACAGGAAGACTAGCCCAGTGGAATATACTCAAGCCCATCTTCGAACTGCCGCTACTGTACGAGGGTTCCCCAGCCCCTGTACGTTCCAACTTAAGAAATTCATGGCGTTCGGCAGTCCTACAGAGCAGAACTCGCCGATTCAATAATATTAATGATATTAGTATCTCCTTCCTCTATACTCATCCCTACTGCGTTATCCATATCACTTCCCTTTATTTTCTTGGAAACACCTCCCTCATCTACTCCTTCGTCTTCCAATTTCCTTTTGCTCTTCCCCTCTTTCTTCACTGGTGATGAATGTATGAAAATATACTTTACCTTATGTCCCATCACCCTCTTAGTTGAACATTTTTCCTTTTTCCTCCCCACTGCCCCTTCCCCTTTGCCCTCACCCCATGCATCACACAACCTCCATATTTTCCCATAACGCTGCCCCATGTCCCCTTTTCATTTCGTATTCCTTCCATCACCATTAGGACTCCCTCTCTCCTCACCTCATTCTCCCCTTGCCCCCTCCTATAGTCCTTAGCCCCTGTTTTCCACTCCCTCCTCGCCCCTCGACCCCTAACCTCCTGCTCGACCATAGCCCCCCATCTCCCTTCTCCACTTCTTTGTCTTTCTTCTTTCCTCTATCCTGACCCCCAGTAGCCACACTCTCCGCCTCAAAATCAGCGCAGCCGCTGATTGTCCCTGATTAGATCGGGACACACTCTGGCTCCATGTTCCCCCACAGCTTCCTTTTCGCGACTGAAACATCGCACGCAAATTGTCACTCTAGCGCTGATCCGCAACCTTCAATATTCGACTCCCATCCACCATGCATTCCACGTGACGATGTCCGATAAGCCCACAGGAAAAGCAGAAATTCGGCAGTTTTTCATACTAGATTGGCACTGTTAAATAATCGTCCAAACCCTCTATGCACAACTTGACACCTTTACGTAAAGGTTTCCCTACATCGATCCTAACCTTAATTCATGGGATTGCTCCATCAGTATCCACAGCCAAGACATCACCAAGTTGCTCCCCGATAGTCCATAGTTCCTTCTCCGTAACACATATCAATGGTAACCCCAAGAGATGGATCCAAAAAGGAACAAAGTTGAAAGCCATCCAATCCACTGCCCCCCCCCCCGACGCGCGCAGCAACAAGAGTAATTGTTTACTGAATAGCCACGGACCGCCCCCAGCACCTACGCCCTATCTGCCTCCGACGCAAAGGTAAAGAGGAATGTATTATTACTCCCGTGCACCTCCACTTCAAACCGATTCTCCGTTTTCCATACGAGACGCATTATTGACTCCAATCCCTCATTGTTTGCTGTTTGACTACTCTTCCGATCTCAACCCACCAGAGATTGTTGGATATGGGACAAACCCTCATCCAAAACATCTTTTGAAAAGATAACTTTAGGCATAGATTCTTCATCTAGCCACAGATTGTTAACAAATCAGCAATTGTACCTGAATCCATAGTGCAGAAACCCGAAAAGAAACCCCGAACGATCACCACACAGCTAGGCAAACACTAGCGGAAGACACTGGCACGATGGCTGGACAAACCCTAATCCTCTCGGGAAAGAAAGATAGGTAATAGTTAAGGCTTGAGTTGAGTTGGTAATGTTGAATATTTTTATCTTTCTAATACAATGAGAATATCTTCTTTGTATTTAATTCAGACATCTGGCCCATTGCAAGTGAAATATGCTGATGGCGAGTTGCAAAGGCTAGAGATAATTTGAATATCATTCTTTTGTTGCATTTTTTTCCCCATGAGGGTTCTGAAAATTAATGTAGTTGTAGAATATGAACTCTGTTTGTACACTTTCAAAAAATTTGTCAGATGAAAGAAATTGTTTTATTTTCACAATATGAAGATAAGTGCTATTTGTGTAAGACATTAATTTTAACTTGTCAAAATAGTTACAAAATGAAGCTAGCAATACATGCAACGCGCGTACCGTGACTAGTAATATATATAGATATAGATCTCCACCAATTCTTATCTGTTCTAATTATATTTCTTCAACGTTTGATCCCAACCCATAATAAGGGAAATGTTATAAATCAAACGTTCGGCGTTGTAAATGAAACCAAGCGCGAAAGCCATGCATATTTTGTGAGACAAAATGGGCTGCTACTAACTGATATGGCATGCCCACATGTGTCTGACATTATTTATAACGTTATATGTCTGATTTTATAGCATTTCCCCTATAATGAGCTTTAAGCAAGCACACATGAAATGAATGTGGCACTCCAAGATACCTACTTCATTCTTTATTGTGAAATTAAGAATTCACAGGTGAAAATGAAATCAAATTACCTAGTTTGTTGTTTAATTTGAACCCTTCAATACACATGTAGTTTTTTGATGGAAAATTCTTGTTGGATAAAAAAAGAAACAAAATGTTTGACAAAATTGACAAGTATTGAGATCGGAAGAGCACAAGTGACGTGATGTGTTGGAAAATAAGATTGTGACATATGTCATTTTGTTAAACTTTTTGTATTTGTTTATATTCAAATAGCACAACCCTTTTTCGATTGATACAGGGTAATGAGTGTTGACTTGGAAAAATGATGGGGTGGAGTCCATGGTGTGTGTTGGCAATTTCATTTTTAAACAAATCTGTTTATAAACTGTAACTGAATATCATTTCATTTATTTCATTTTTATCAAAAAGTAAAAAGTCAAGCTACAACTTTTGACTTTTAACAGAAAACAATAAATAAAATAATGTCACGTAGTAATTTATAAACAACTCATATGCCAAACGCACTGCTTGATTGGTCCACGTAATTGTGAGGTTTTAAGCCATTTTCGCTAATCAGAAAATGGAATTAAAAAAAAAAAGGAAAATAATTTATAAAAAAATGAAAAAACAAAAAGAAACGACAGCTGTCCACGTCTGCTCCACCACCTGCTACCACCACTCCCCTGCTTGTCGCTGCTGCACGGCGGATCCGGCCATCACCATCCACCATTTCCCCCACCACTTTCACTACAAGACATAGGAATATCAATTGGCATCACCACCCAGAATAATAGAGAATGCGACAGAGAAAAATCTCTGGAAAAACGTCTACCAAAGATGAAGATCGAGAAAAGTTCATCACTACATCTACAAACGATGAAGATCTACCCAAAAAATCTTCACCGTCACTAAAGAAAATGTTTTTCTTATGTTTCATTATACGAATCATCAACTCATTATTAGTTCAAACGTATTTCAATCCAGATGAACATTGGCAAGCTCTTGAAGTGGCTCATCGCATCGCTTTTGGGTCAGTACAAATCCGTACAAAAGTTTCAAAGTTTCGAACGGGACTTTTTTGTCTCTCTTGAATAGATTTTCCTTGTACAATGGATATAGGTATGGGCATCTGACCTGGGAATGGAAAAAGGGTATAAGGTCTTACTTGCATCCAGTGCTGTTTGCTGCTCTTTATAAAGTTCTGGCCTTTCTCCATCTTGATACACCTTGGTTCATGGTAATTTTGTTTCCCTTATCTGGGCTTGTGTTGTTTCGGAAATTATGTTTTCTTGTTTTCTTTTGATATGCATCAAACGCATTTAAACTTTTCCTCAATTGGATTGCTGTTTATTGGATTTTCTGATTTCTGATTCGTTTATCGTGTAGCTCATTTGAATCTGCCTCAGAATATGATTCAGAAATTTGTTTCTACGAATAAAGTTCCTCAATTTCAATGGAAACATTGGTGAATGAGGAAATGGATTTTCATATATTTGCCCATTTCTAGTTGGTAAGTTCTGGAGTCTGTGAAGTAACCATAGAATTTGAAGGTTACTATTCAGATTGATTCCTAAATTTCATGATGAAATATGATTTAAATCTTCACTTTTGTAGTGAATGTCAGTACTTCTTGAACATATCCTCTTGGGTCTTCTAATTGACACGATGAACTTCAACCAGAAAGAAACATCATAAGAAACTATTTGTTGAAAAATTAAGGTTCAGCTGTTTTCTAATGTTGTGGTTACTGCCATTTTCATAGAGAAGGGCTCCGCGATTGATGCAGTCCTTTTTTTCTGCGATCGGAGATCTATACTTGTACAAATTCTCTCAGGTCTTGTTTGGCGATCGTGTTGCAAAATGGGCAGTATCCTTGTGTTGGTTGTCATATCAAATTTCATTTCCTGCCTTTTCTTCTGTTTTCCTCTTAATGCCACTTTTGCTTATCTTGGTAGCTTTTGTAATGTTTGTTATATGCTTAACATAATATTTGTAAGGGACGATGACTGTGAAGCACTTGACTCCATATCAGCTCTTTGCACAGTTGGTGAACTGGTTTATGTTTTTTTGCATCTCTTCCGATCTCTTTAGCTAATAGTATGGAGACTATCCTCACGCTTGTGAGCTTGTATTATTGGCCCTCCTTGAGAGGCTCTTCGAGCAGTGTTTCTTCTGGTTCAAGAGGATGGGCATTAGCTGCAGCAGCACTCTCATGTGCTATTCGGCCAACCAGCGGTATTACGTGGGTCTATGTTGCCCTGCTAGAACTTTATTTCACAAGTAATAAGCTCAAATTCATTCTTCTGGAAGCTGTCCCTGTTGGGTAAGTGCAAACTATAACCTTCTTTCCAATGTGATGTTGTCTCTTTGTTTCTTGTGAAACTGTAGTTAAAAGTTTTCTTTTGTTCAGCTTGAGCAAACAATGATCAAATACTAATTAGCACGTTCTTTGGTAAATTCGTTCATCATCAATCAGCATTTCCAGCAGCTGTCTTGCAAAATAGTAATTTCACATGATGTTTAAGGGATAATGTAGAGGAATCACAAACTTTGTAGAGTAGAAAATGGCAGTTATTGCTTATCCATGTCTATTTGCTTAATATTCAGATAATGAAAATCTGCTCCAGTTAAGATCATCTGTTGACATTTCTGTGGGATTACTGAACATTGTAAAATAATCCTAATTTATGGTATCTTTCTTTGGCATGAAAAATTCATTTTACATAGTTTTTATTTGAAAAAACAAATACAAATGATGGGTAAGCTTATGCCTAATCTTTATCTGAACATCTATATCAGGGTTCTAGTACTTGGACTCACTTCTCTGTTTGATCGCTTGATGTACGACTCATGGGTCCTTGTGCCTCTAAACTTTCTAAAATTCAATTTCCTTTCTTCTGGTGGAGTCTATTATGGAACTCATGCTTGGCACTGGTACTTCACCCAGGGATTCACAGCCATGCTCTTTACGTTCATACCTTTTTCAATTTATGGTATTATCAAGTCCAAGCAATGGAAGCTATCAGGATTGATTGCCTGGGTTTTAGGAATTTATAGTTTAATAGGCCACAAAGAATTCAGGTAAATATTAAACTTCGCATTTTGGCTTCTATTCCGGGCCAATTTTCATTGTTCAGTAATTAATGTATGCAATTTTCTTATCAGATTTTACATAACAGGTTTGTCCTTCCTGTGCTTCCAATTGCTTTGATGTTTGCTGGCTATACAATAGCCAAAATTGCAGGGAGATCTGCCAGAAAGCAAAACGAAAGAAAATTCTGGTTGTAGTAGAAAATGCTTCTCAAGAGTGCAAATGTCTGTGATTTTCTTGCTGTTTACCAATCTCCCTATGGCTTTATACATGAGCATGGTCCATCAGGTATTTTGCTGCTTTCAGGGACATAATGTTCATTATTATCAATTTTTTTTTCTCAAATGCTCCTCTGTCTTCAGAATAAGTTGGTAACTGTATCATGAAGCTCATTAAAGAGATCAGTTGCGGTTTTGTATAAGAAAATAATTGATATCTGTTATGGTATTCCTATTTGATAATGTGCTTCACAGAGGGGAACTGAGGATGTAATGAACTATCTCTCCGTAGAGGCTGTTAATAGTGAAGTGGAAAGTGTCTTGTTTTTTATGCCCTGCCATGCTACACCTTATTACTCAACCTTGCATCGTAACCTTCCTATGCGCTTCCTGGATTGTACACCCAGGTACAAAAATTTAGATGATATTTAGATCTTTGTAATTAATTCTTTTTTCTTGATTTATATTCCATACGAATTGAATTTTACTTTGATATTCGACAGTGAAGAGAAAGGAATCCCGGATGAGTCAGACCAGTTTTTTATGGATCCAGTTGGTTTTGCAATGGATTATGCTAAAAATTGGTCTTTACCTAGCCACATTGTACTATTTGACTCTCAGGAAAAAGTACTGAAGGAGTTCCTAGTTTCGCATAATTTTCATCAGGTCAATTTTGAATGGTTTTCATTTATTTCTGATTATCTAGAACCTTAAGCCTTCTCTTCTTTTTCCCGGTGGTGTATAAATGAATTCTGATATAGTTTCTATATCAGATAAAGAGGTTCTTTCATGCACACTTCAAGGTTGATCGAGAATTACAGGCATCAGTTGTTGTTTATGCTCGCCAAGGCCAGTGATACTGCAGAAAGATTTATTATTTATTCAATTCTGTTTTAGTTCGAGTTTTCATTATTATATTTATGAGATGATTTATCACATTCTGTTTATCTTTTAATTTATAGTTTAATCTGGATGATTTAGAATCTTGGTTAACTTTAGAATTTGAGTTGCAAGTTCTTATTCAATGTATGATTTCCAAAAACTAGTCAAGGTTTCAGTAGTTGATATTGTGATGGAGCCAATTGGTGTGGTGCCCGATGCATAGTGATCTAGTTTTATTGAGAGTTCTTATCTTCTGAAAGAGTGAGTTCGATGATTTCTAAAGAAAAGGTTAGTTCTCTTACAAATTTCATGCCTGTTGCGATGTTTTAGGGAGAGATTCTTCTTGCTTCTGAAGCTTCTCATCATGTATGTTGCATAATTTCACTAAGCTTTGGTCCTTGGACAACTTAAAGTAAGAAATTAAAGTTTCATAATTGGATATTTACCGCAGAGTAATATTTTCTTTCTTGAATCTGCTCAAATATTTGGATGAATAATTTAGGAAGAATATGGGACATGTTGACAACATAAGAAGAGCCAACAAACTTTATCTCTGCATTTTAATATGTATTCAAATTGTCCCCAATGTGCACGGCCTCCAGTGTCCACTGCTAACATGGTAGTACAATGTTGCAATGGAAATTTAATTCTTCAATAGCTGAGAGATATACACAAGTTATCATTATTAGATGATTAGATCAAATAATATGGTTTCAGTTTGATGTGTAAATTTGGTGTGATGCAGTCAAGTGACAGTGTTGAACTCCATGTTCATGTAAATCTGCAGGCATTTAAGTAATAAGCTCAGCACAATTCTATAGTTTTGGATGGTTGAGTAAATGCTATTAAGAGTAAAATGTTCAATAGCTAAGAAGCGGTTTATCAAAAATAATTGTCAACGATTAAACTCTACACATTGAACTTATCAACAAATATGGATGCTTTTTAGTTTAGATATTATCAGCCACACATACACAACAAGAAATTGAGGTACAAATATTGACTGTGCAAAAATGAATCTGCATAAACTTCAGTCTTTGTAGAACTGAAGTTCACATCCCGTGAATGAAGTTGAGAGCATTAGCATATGATTGACGGTTGTGGACCATGTCTTGTAACATTGATAGTCATCAACCATGTCTAGCTTGATCATCCCTTTGTTTGTAGTTAGTACAAGGAGATAGCAGGTCTCGGATTCACCACCACCTGATCCTTTATATAACTCAGTGTGCAGGTCAAGGACAACACCTAATCATATCACAGACATTTCTGCTGTAAATTCTGAATTTAATGTTACTCTTCAGTTATTTAGCTAATCTATAATAATAAATAATTTGCCAAATGGAAACAAAACATTTAGTAAACCATCTAATTAAGGATGGAAATTGGAGCATAATAAACTGCGTAATTAATTTATGTGGAACAGAACATACTTTTCTTTGGTCTTGTGAAAGCATTCAGCTTATTTGGCTTCCTTATTTTGAGAATAACCTGTAGTAATACAGAACAAAATCACAAGTCAGGATAATAAAATCTATGTTCTTATTTGATATAAATTTCTTTTTAATTCTGTTGGCAATCTGGGTGCTTTGACTTATGAGTTCTTTTCTTCCCTTCAAACAGAATTACTTGCACCCAATTTCTTTTGAAGTCAAGTCATTGCAGACTTCAAGTTTGTGGTGGAAATATCTTGGTTCAATTCATAACATGCTCTTTCTAGATGACAGTAAATTGTCAGTAAACATATCAGGAAATGCTCATACCTTAGATTCACTATTCAGCATAACTGCCACGGTCCTGAACAAGTACCTTCCTGTTTACATGTGAGTGATGGAGAGAAATGAACACGTTTAGTTAATTTTGTGGAAAGTGTTTCAGCACATTAAAATTGATCGCAGAAGTTAACCGTATGATAAAGCTTTTCATTTATGATTGTATTTTCTCCTATTAAGTTTTTTTCATCTTTGAAAATTCAAGTAGAGATGAGTAATGTGACAAGAGGGAGAAGATCTGTTTAATTTGGCAGCAAGGTGGAATATAGCCTTAAGTCTGCTTGGCAGGTTGGAGAAATAAGATGGGAAGTAGAACTGGTGGTAAAGGGAATTCTTTACCTTGTTTGGAAAAGGAGAACAGTGGTTGACCTTGTACCCTTTCATATATAATTTTCCTTTTCTTCACAAATTGAAGAGCAGTATGTTTCCTATTATTTACTTCACTAGAAACTATACCCAACTTGTTCTTATATCAATTGACTTACCATCTGGGGCCTCAATGTTAAGGTCTGTGCCCTTGGCTAGAATAGATTTAAACTTCTCAAAATCAAAATCAGATTTGTTGATATCCTCAAGTGGCAGCACTGGAGCACTTCCATTCAATCAGATTTGTTTTTGTACCTTGATCGTGCTTTGAGTGTCTCAGCTCCTTGTAGTGCTGCATCAAGATTGATCTCAAGTTGTAATAAATTTAAAATTCTTAGAAATCGTAATTTGGTGAGTCACATGATACACACTCAATATAACTCAAATGACAAGTTTGCAGGATGCAGAATATAGAAATATGCCTGGATGGTTTTGTGTTTGCAATTTCTAGTGAATTGAAGCATAGTTAATTACATGTTACAGCTGATGCAGTGAGTGTTACAATTTCACTGGCACTTGTGCTGTTCATGGCTGAGCCTATTACACTGCTGAGTTGTTCCCTCTTTGCCCCCATTGCTTCAGCCACTTTTGCACAC
This sequence comes from Nyctanthes arbor-tristis, assembly GCA_963692815.1. NCBI lineage: Eukaryota > Viridiplantae > Streptophyta > Magnoliopsida > Lamiales > Oleaceae > Nyctanthes > Nyctanthes arbor-tristis. The sequence goes on along the minus strand of CAVNYN010287899.1, from coordinate 120,578 downwards.
TGTGCAGCCACTAAGGCTGCTGCAGAAGCCACGGCCGAATCCTTGCTATTTGTAAAGCCATCATATTTTGAGTCTTCAGCGGCTATCGCCGCTAGGGCTGCTGCTACCCCTGCTACTGATACTGCTGCATGGACTTCTGCTTTTTGTAACCTGGTTTCTCCTTTCCTCTTCTGCTTAATTTCTTTTAGCCATTTTTTGATTGAGACGTTCTTAAATGGCATTATTTTCCATGACATCTGGAGTAGAACATCACATAGTTAAGAGTACTTTCAGAAATAATCAACCATGCATATGACGACTTACCCATTTCCTTCTGAAATATCCATTATAGTTCAGTTCTGGGTGCATTGCTTGTTGCATCCATATCCATGACTGAGGAAAAGGAGACAGGATAATATTAGTGCATTCAGCAGAGAATCATTCTCTGGATATGTGTTCATTCGTCTTCTTCAGCAACATATGTTACTGATTTGTTTGCTGCTTTATTGTGTATAAGCACATGACAACTCATGCTGCATGCTAATTACAATTAGATATTGTATGGTTATAAATATTTTGATACATACACATACACAACTGTCTAGGTGCATCTATTACCTTCACATCATTGGATTTCCAAGGGGGCACAAATTTATCTGCACCATCCATCTTTACACTCCCTTCCATTTTCTGCAAGTTAAAAATATTTTTATTTCTTAGGCATGTTAAATCACCGCATACATTTATGTGTAACAAATGATGTTAAGTTTTTTGACGAATTCTAGACAGGGCTCAGTTATCTCACCATGGAAGGAAGTTTGGCATCATCTTCAAATTTCTTGATTGAGTTCTCTTGAAGAATGATTGATCTATCTTGTATATCTGATTGGAGAGCTTGAACAGCGAAGTTGCACCATGCATGAGAAAGAAAATCCATGGTCTCAGGATGTGCTTGTGTAAGTGATGGCTTAGAATCCATTTGATTCAGAGCTACAGCTTCAGGAACAGAGTATGACAGAATGATGGAAAGGCTACTTTGTTTCTGGTATAAATAAATTCAGTCTTAAACGTGAAGTCTCTTTTGGGTTGTTTATTAGGGACGCTTAGAATAAAAATAAACTATTATATCGTCTAGTATTGAATAACAAACAGCCACTTCATTTCCAAAAATTTACTGCAAAATTTTGGGGAACAAAATAATCCTTCCCTTAATCATTGCCACCGGTTGGATTGCCCCATGTTAACACGTAACTTTCAATTATATTAGCATCTATGCATCTGTGAAATGAGAACATTAAGGGCGGGGAAAAGTGAGTAGCTTTTTTTATGTCTTACGATTCGAACTCTCAAAATAAAAAGGACTTGGTTGATGACATATTATTACAGTTGGAAGGATAATGAATTGCCAACTTTATTTATTATGAATACAATAAGATTGTTGGAGGAGGAAGGAAGAGGACCCATTTGGTCATTGTTATGTTTGTGAAGATAAGTAGATTTGGTTGGAGAAAATCTTCAAAATTCAATGACGAAGAACACATGCTAACCATTTGAGAAGCATCAATACTTGGATGATTAAATTGTAAACAATGCTTGAGGCCCCTTTCTTTTGTGTCTTTAAACTTGAACCATAAACTCATAGCATTACTTTGATGTTTTAACAAGAATATGTTTCTACATGTTATATCAAATGAGATAATGAATAATAGACAACTGTTACTATCATTTTTCTCCTCCCCTTTAAACAGTCTGGTCTTGTCTGTTCTAACGTACTGAACATGATATAATATTGTAAAGACGTTACAAAGTATTTTATCTTGGCATGCATTCGGGGACCAGCATTAGGGAAAGAAAGTATCTATGTATCATTACAGCTATACTAAAATATTGTGTACCTAATTGAATTAATCTCAAAAAGCATTTAAACAAAGATTAGCTTTTTGATTGCAATGATTATCTACAAGTGTGCTGATTACCTTTTATCATTTGCTTATCTCTGAGAGTTGTCAACAAAGCCATGTATTAACTTCTAAGGTATTTGATTAGTGGGACATTTTATTGTCATTCTTAATGAAATGCTCATTAGGTTCATGTGACATGACATTAATACATTTGTGGGTCATGATAATTTTTTTAATACGACTAGTTAAACAAGAAGTTTATTCACATTGGACATGTAGCACTGTATTATTTTTCGTTCTTTCAGTCTTTTTTTTTTTTTTTAATGCAGTTTGTTACTATCACATTGTGTCTTGTGGTTATTGATTAAAAAAAGAGGAATTTGTGTACAATGAATGGGGATGATTACTGAAAAGCATTAAGGTACTAATATTAATTATTTATTAACGTCTACGAAACTTAAAGCATGTATTAGTACATAGCTTTCAGTTTTAATAAATGATTTTCACATATCTTTTCATTTGACGAAGTTTCCGATCTACTTAACACATATAAGGAAAAAGGGGCCGTACCCCACTAAACAATGGCTGTACTAATACTAGAAATGACATCTGGAATTGTAATGGTACTAAACAATTATGTGAAATAATATCAATCACTGATATGACTATATTATCGCACCCTACACATCAGTGGCTAATATTATGCCACATCATATGTTTGGTGCGATAATGGTATGAGATATCTGGTGTTAGATAATTTCTAGTACTAATACATGGATCACGTATATTCACCGGTGGTCATCATCACTATCATTAAGTCTAATTCAAACTATCACAGGTCTCCATATTTAATTATACTTATATGATTTATTGATAGCATATATTGTCATATGAGATGAAATTATCACCACTTGTGATAGATATGTGTATCTAATATAAGTTACAGGAAGAGAAATAAAGCCTTTATTTCTAGTGTGTGCCGGGGAGGAGATACATTTCTACAAAGGTTTTTAACATAATCAACTAACATCATATCACTATTGTATCAATGGATAAGGTGTGGAATGGGGGGGGGATGTGACAGTACAGGGTATATGTTAATTTTTTATTGAATCACACTATGCGCTTGGTACCATAAGGAAATAGTTTTTGCAATTTTTCACCGTTAGGAGTTTATTTTGTTATTATTATTTATTATTATTATTTTTTATACATTGGGTTATCAAGGAGGGGAGTGACAGGTGTAGTTTGAATTCAGGACTTCTTACCTGGAACACAAACATTTTAACCACTAGAGTACAATTCGAACCACTGTATATACAAAACTTGCTTTTAAAAAAAAAAAAAAAAGGATAGAAACTTGTATACTATCCACACACGCTCTAAAATTTTATATGCATTTTTATCTTTTACTATAAAACATTAACCTAATCATTAACAATGAAAATTTTCAAGCAGGATATCGTTGTGGCACTTCTCGCCCATGTTGGTATATAAATGTATGCTTTATATGAAATCAAGCTTCTTTAAAGGTGTCATAACTGGATTGCCATTTAATAAATCAACATTTGACTTTTTGTTTTCTTGGATTCTAAATAATGAGGTTTATAGGTATCATAATAATTTGGCAACATAAAATATATTATAAACTAAATTGCCAAACACTTTGAAAAGCTTTAGTAGTTCACTTTGATAATTTCTTCTTAAATCCCAAAATTCGGCGGCCAATTACCACCGCTATAAATTGGTAGACCCATCACCAGAGAATTACGGTTGAAGTACGGCTCAAGCATAGTTCCAAACAAATTAACAGAGACCAGCTGTCCTTTTCATATGGACCACTTCGACTGTGTTACACTTGTGTTGGGCTCCTCTTGTTTAGGCCCAATTCCCCTCAATCCATTTGCCTATTATGATTTTTAATATTATTATGTATAGTACACAGACTACAATTTTATGTGACAACACAGACACAGAATTCCTAATATCTGTAAAATTCAAGGATCGCAAAGCCGTGGAGATGCCGAAATAATCCGGTAAGGTGGTGCCTTTACCACTAGCAGACGAGAATCGAACTTTAATTGATGGTGTAGAAAGTCTGCCATCATTTCACATGTATATTTGAAGATGTATCTGAAAATGGCACTACCTGCAGGTTAGTTATGTTCTAGGGATTAAATGTTAAATTAAGGGACTCGATGAAATGACAATGAACATTACGGAAAAAATAATATTTTTTAGTTTTTATGTAGATTAAAATCGGCCTCCATACTTATTATCATTTTTTAATATTTGACATTGAATGTTTCAATGCATGAATTATGCATATCTACACATCCCTCATTATATTTATGTCAACTAGACTAGAAACTAATTTTCAGTATAAGTATTACATTCGTGTCATGTTACAAGTTTGAAATATATATATGCCATTTAATTTTGACCTTAAACTAACTGATTTTATTGACTTATTATAGAAATAGCACATATGCAATATTCCCACTTCGCTGGCTAGCTAGCCTGACTGATAAAGTCTACCATCATTTTGATTTATAACAAACACAAACGTTCTTGTATGCAAATGCAAATTATAATTTATTTCGTTTCAAGAATTCTTAATTATTATGAGGGGATTTATATATAAAACTTCATTATCCTATTTGCACTTTCTACACTTTGAATACTCTTATTTATGACCTTCTAAATTTACTGCATTTTCATGCACGGATCATATAAGTTAACGGTAAGAGATTTATGGGAGGTTCAATTCAATAATGGTATCTTGAAGATTTGAATTCAAAAATCAAATTACTACTGTATATTTTTTACCCATACTATAAATCGTCGAAACCACAACTATTTTGAAGTTACGAGTTGAATGATTTACTTTCAAGAATCTTCCAGTCCAAGGACCGAAATTTTTGGAGTATTTGTGCCACAAAATAGGCATATATGTATCATAGGAGCAGAGTTACTTAGCCTGTCAATGTTTAATAACAGGATGTGGTTACTTATTTTCCCATTTTTGGACACTAAATTATTTCAAGAAACTCTAATGCCTTATTCTTTTCGAGTATAAAACAAGATGGAAATATGAATTAAAAGAAGTCGATACAGAAATAATTAGGAGAGTGGAGAACGTAGAACTGAAGTATTTTAATTACTATATGATCAGTAACTTGCATATTAATGCTCATGATCTGTACATATGGTTACACATATAGAGGAACTCAAGAAGAAAAGGAGCAAGTAAAAAAGTATTCCATTCATAATTAAAGGTAACTTAATTACAGTGACTGAGGCCTTGTTGAATGCTCAGCAGCCGTGGCAAGACGTCGCATTACATCGACTTGAACTCGAAGAGAGACGATATAATCTAGGGTTTCCTTAATCAGTGAGACTTCATCCATACTTTCTCCACCAGGTACAAGACTTTTAAGCAGTTGGGTTCTATTCTTGACCAATTTCTTTGCAATGGAGCTTGCTTTAACAGCTCCCAAGACTTTTCTTGTATTTCTTCGAGTATTAACATGGCTTCTTCTCAAAATCCTCTTGCTTGCAATTCTATTGCTGCATGCCATCACTGAAGATTTCTTCTGATCAATTTCCGAACCTGTTGGAAATTGTTGTTGAACGAGGATCTTGTTTGTCTCATTTCTCGAAATGTTGGCCATTAGAGTGCGACTCCAACGGGTTCTGCCGTTTCTGGTTGAAGCAATTGCCAAATCTGCTGATAACTTTATGGCCTTTTTCCTCTCCAAAATGCTCATTTCTTTCTTAAAGTTATTGTACATCTGCAGACCCTTTATCCATTTCTTTAGGAATTCTCGTTTTAGGCAAGTCGATTTGTGCATTCTGCATCACAAGAAAAAATGTTTACCAACTAACAACGTGATGATCTCATTCATCAGGATTAAATGTTTATTAATCATATATTATGTGCACATTTTGTACAGACAAGCAATCACCCTGAAACTGATAGGTTTTTTTTTCCCGCGTAACATTGAACAATATTGGTATCACTTCTATTTCTTATGTAATGGGGAACAATTTAAGCAAGAAAGCATCGAAAGTAAAGGAGGAATTACAGAAAACATCTGTTAAACAGTTTACAGTTCACATATATATATATATATATATATATAATAAAAGTTGAAAATGGGAAAAATTTAAAATATACAATTAACTATGAATAATATACATAATAATGACAGGAAGAAGGAGAAGAGAACAATCTGACAATCTACATATGAAGTTTCATACATATATAATCCTTTCTATACACGAAGAGAAAACTCAAATTTATACGTACCTTGCTTTCATTGAATTGAATTGAATTGAATTTATATTAGCTGCAAAAGAATTGAATTTTCTTGGGATCCAAAGTGCGTATCAGTAGTAATTACCAAGAACTCCAGGAGAAGAGGAGAGGAATGGGAAGAAGAAGAATGTGCATAAAGCCCATTTATTGCTGAAAAAATGGAGGTGGTGGGGCAATGGGAGGAAGACATTGCACATGTTGGCACATGGAAATTGATGGCCCACATATTCAAAAACCCTAGAGAGATTATTGAAATTTTGTGGGTTTAAATTGATTATACAATTGGATTTGATTAATATATATATATATATATTGCAGTTCCCTTGATGCTATGCAAACCTAATATTTGTAACTTACTATGACAACACAATGAATGTATTTATAGGACATAAATTAATAAATTCCCAATTAGTCAATTTTCACTTCCTCGTGCACCTTTATTTCTTGAAATCTATATATGGGTGAAGAACGAAAGTTGGAAATGCAAGTCGAAAAAGCACCCTACTTAATTTGGGTTGATGTCTGATGAGGTAATTTAGCCAAGACTTTCATTTAATTTAAAGTTAGGTGTTCATAAATAAAAAAGTTCGATTAGCTAGCTTCGGTATATATACATATATATATATATGTAAAAAAGCTAATTGTGGTTCGAATTGTGCTTAGATGATAAAGTTTGAAGGTAGGAGACTTGGATTTAAACCACATTTATCGTTCCCCTAAATCCCCCTATCTCCCCATTCTATCAAACAGAAAAAAAAGGTCCAAAAAAATGTAAAAGAGCTAGCCAGTTAGTTCTCTGGAAAATTTTAGTCTTGTCCAATCTTAATTAGTTTCATAATATACACAATATCTGATTAGAATTGGACCGTCGAAAAAAACACGTCTATGAGTAATTTCTTTTCTTTTCTTTCTTTTCTCTTTTTTTTTCTTTTTTGGTGTGGTGCGGGGGTTGCAACCAATTTACAAGTTAGGTGACAAGTGGAAGAGGAGACATGATCTAAACATGAATCTTGAATCCCATAATCAACAATCCATCTTCAAATGAGTGTAGCACTTAAGAGAATTGATGGTTTTGAAAAAGGAAGAATTGGCAGGATCCGGAAAACATGGTGAAGGGAGGAGGGAAGGGAGAAAAAAAAAATGGGTCCCCATGAAGAAATATTCTTAAGGGGGGAGATAGATTTTGGCTTTGGCAAGAAAGAGAAGTGCCATCACATGGTCTCCACATGGGGTTTGTAAAGCCATTGGGGCTTTGTCACTTGTGCCTTGTGACTTATGCCTTTCCCAGTGCACTACTAGTCATGAATAATTACCTAGCCATATATATTTTTTCAATTATTATATAACATGACAAGATTGTGCATTTCATTTCACTTGCCAAAGTAAGAGGTGGGCATAGGTTATAATGAAGCACATTTTAGTGGACAATATATATATATATATATATGTTACTTAATTCAAGTTAGTTTTAATATTTTTACTCTTTCTTGAACCAAAAAGTTTAATTTCATAATAAGTCGAAGATGCTCAAAGTTCGTTACTGATCAATTTTCAGAGAATGATGATAAGACCATTCATAAATACTGCTTTCACGCTAGCCACGTTGGAAACCTGGAAAAGGAAGCCATTATTGTGTATATTGATGAAAGATCTTTAACTTTATCTCAATGGAGATAATTATCACCATTGATTAACATTTACTGTCCAAATGCTAAAATGGCATAATAATACAACATTAAATCAAGTGTCATTCAAATGATAGGAGAAATAGATTTATTTTATTTAAATTTTTTGAATTTTTGGTCTACCAAAATGAGATTAATTTGATTTGAGAAAAAAGAAAGAGAAAGGAGAAAAAGCGTTCACCGTTAGTTTAATTTCAAAAAGGGGATGTATAGGACAAGATAATGTTGCAAAAGACAAGATGATAATCACATTATTTTCATCTCATGTTAGATTCATTTTTCATTCTCATACCGAACACAACACAAGTAGATAATTTTCAAAAACACGAGTAGACAATTTTCAAAAATGGAGGGTGATCTAACAAATGGAAGAGGTTTTTGTCTCGATTTTTGGTATTCCCCAAGTTGAGTCTCATTTTATCACTTTAACATTGCTGATACTTGATACACATATTACTTTACATCAAGTTGAGTCTTGTATCATTTGCGTACCAAACATAAGTGCAACTTAACCTGAGATCGAATAGGTTTTTGTCTCACTTGTTGGCCATTCCCTAAGTTGAGCTCGTTTTATCACTTTACAGGGTTGATACACATGTATATAAATCACAAGAAGGGGTGATTATGACTTAACCCATACTAATTCACTAGTTATAAAAACACATATATGATATCCAGAACCCTTTCTATTTGGACATGGAATAGAAAATAGTGGGAGTGGGACCCAAAGCTTCCAAACATAGGATTTCTCCTAACATATAATTACTCATTAATTTGTTGTTATATGTACTCTGTCTCGAGACGTTTCTATTTCTTGTGAGAGCATTTTCAAATATATTAATTCACATAAGCTTTTAGGAGAGAAGCTATTGTAGTTAAGAAGAATTTGAATTTTGAAAGTTTTTTTATACATAAAACTTTTTAGAAACCATTTCAAACGCTCTTCCGATCTAATACAATGTGACCCAAGTCGTCACGGCGGAAAGGAAAACCCCATAATAATGGGAGCTAGCTAAAATGTTAAATCCCACATGGTGACAGATAAGGAATTGGGACCAGACAGTTGGGAAAACGGGTGAACCCCCGATATTTACTCCTACACACACACATTTTTATATATATATATATATAATATATATATATATATAATTGACTCATTTTCAGGTACCCTCTGATTCATCCATCTAATTAACGTTGCTGCAATGTACGGAGATTGTGACATCCTATAAGACTATAAGTCCACATGACCGCATTAACACGCATGTAAGGTCATGTTAGTTTTCAAACGCAACTTATCATCTCGAGACGAGGCACATTGTACATCAATTTTGATCAATTTTACAGATATCTGGCAGGTGATCAATTTTACATTGCTTGTAATAAAAGAAATGTCACAGAATCAGAATTTGACTCTCTATGGAATTCAATTACAAGCTCTTTAATAATATACCTAGGTTGTGGTTTTGGATGTGTTACGCCTGGTAACTCCTTTAGTATTTTCAATATATATATATATATATATGGAACTCCTTTTGTAAGTGTGTACGCAGAAGAACATTTGCTCTTTCTGTAGTTCATTTGTTTAATTTAACAAATTAAAGTTACTAAATTAAGGGGAACTCTCACTTTTTTTGGATTTTTTTTTTAGTTTGGATATTACAAAGGGATTATAGGAGAGTGGAATTGAACTTTCGACTAAAGGTTTAAAAACCAACAAGGGTGTCATTAGACCACATGAGTTTTTGGACTCAACGAAACTCATTTAATTAAAGCAAGCAAATACTTAGAATATTTGAATAAAATTTAATGGCATCGATCATGCAAAGACATAATGGACTAATTATAATTAAAACGTATATAAGATAAAAATGACCTAGAAATTCATAATGATATATATACACACACAGAGAGAACGAGAATAGTCAATAAAGTGTTAAGTTTTATTTATGGTGGTTATATATACACTACTATTTTTACTAATTAATGACAACACATGAATCCATGGTAAACACTCAACAATAAGAGTGTAATTTTGATAAATACACTACATCATGTTTACAAAAATAACCCTGGCTTTCAAAATTAAAAAAAAAAGGATAAGTTAAAGAGAAAAAAATAAAAGAATTTGTCATCTTCCTCAAGAATGCCCTTTCTAATATCCTAATTTTCATTGTCATTGTTCCCTAGCACTTCGATCTGCCATGGAAGCACGCACCCACTTTGCTCTTTCAAATAATATCCACCCTTCATGAGTTATCCTTCATAATTTACAATTCTCTTCCCCCCCCCTTTCTTTCGAACTTTTCTAGTATTTTTTTTAAAATTTTTCGGTCACCCTTCAATCAGCTGAAACACACGGCTCTGATGATTTATAGAACAAGAAGAATGCAAGTTGAAGAAAAAAAATCCATAAAATGAATAAACTAATTCCCATTATACCTAATTAGGATGTTAGAAAATTACTTACTATAATGTAATCATAAGTTTTTAGATATTATGCAACATAAACAACCTTGTCAATTTCGGGTTTAATTTTCAATAGTATTTGTATTCTTCATCAGCAAATATACATATTTCAATTTAAAGAAACTTTTTAGGGTTCTCAATTTTGGTGTTGCAGATAAATAATAATTAGCTAGGAATCTTATTTTTGGTGGACCTAAGGGTATAGTTTGTGGCGTAACTAAAAATGTAATTGTTATATACGTCATTTAATTCATGTATTTTTTAGTAAACAAGAAAAAGAATTAAAATCCTGGTGCAAATAATAAATGTTGCGGTGTTAATATAATTACCCTTTTATTTATTATTATTTTTAATATATATAGCTTTGTCAATAATAAATATATAATGTATATCAAAAAAAGAATAAATATACTAATAAATATATTTATATGGTTCTTAATTAAAGAAGGGGGAGGATAATAACTATTATTATTTTTCATTAAATTTTATAAATTTTTTTCCTTTTAAGTTTTAAGTGTGTAGTTTACAATCTTAAATACATAACCCATTTACTGTATTTTATCTTTTTCATTTTTAAATTAGACTCCTTTTCAAGCAATTCTCAAAAATTTTATTAAAAAACTTCCATCCCATGTGACATAGTAAATGAATACATACCATGTGGATTAAATATACATGGTTTCTGTTTAAAAAATACATGGCATACATCCATGCATGCCATATGGGGTGGGAAGTATTTTAATAAAACTTTTGAGAAGTACTTGAATATTTTCCTTTTAAATGAGTAGGAATTTGGCTATATTATTGATTATTATATGGATGATCAGTAACGCCAACACTTCATGCTCCGGCATACATGCCAAAGACAAATATAAATTAATACTTTATTTACTCTGATAGAATTAAACTTTTAAACAAGTTTTGTGATTATGGTCATTTTTCATATATATCCCACTCAATTATATATGTGTGTGTGAACGTAAAATGGATCATTGTATTATAAATGTTGGTATATAGCTAAGCCCAAGAAAAGCGGACACCTGTCAATCATCATATTACAACAGAAACCATACAATAACGGAACAATGGCAATTTAATTACTATGGAGACAACTAATCAATGAATACAACTATCACTTGAACATATTTTCTAATTAATTGGAAAACCTTAGTACAATGTATAATAATGTTTACGTATTTAATCTATTATTATAAGTCATTGAGAATGAGAATCATTTGTCAGCACCTTTTTGGTTCAACTAAAATAGTTGATCTTATTCAATGTACTTAATTATAATAATAGTAATTATACAGTACAGTTTATTATCCCCTACGAATGTAAAGATTTGATTCATTGACTTAATGTATTCTATTAGTGTCTATATGTATAAAGTTTTTAATTAATTTTTAATATATACATACAATGTAGGCATGCAATGTACGAAGTCTTCTATTATTTGATAGCTATATATAATTTCGAATAAAATGACACAAAAGCTCAAAAATGTTCTGCGCGCATTTTTCTTCAGATATATATATATATATATATATATATATAATGGTAAGAATCATACATAGAGCAAAAAATGACACAATGTACACTTGAAAAAATATTTCTATTTTTCAATTGATCATCACATTGCTTTTATATAAGTTATTAAATTACCATTGTTTCGTTAGATAGCGTCCAGTGTCTATGTGTCATGTGTGCGTATTAATTGTATTCTGGTAAAAAAAGTATTATTAGATTAGAATTTGGATTTTAGAAAATAAATAAGTGTTTGTTTGAACTTCTTTAACACATCTTTTTATAATTTCACCTACCACTGATTTGACTACTGATTTGACAACTGTTCATTTATAATCATAAATTTCAAATTTCTATTAAATCTACACCACTCATTTCACCAACTTATAATTTCTCTTTATAAGTTACAAGGCTAAAGAGAATCAAACAACCACTAAATAAACTAGGAATGTGTATATAATAATAAAAAGGGTTAATTACACCTAACGTCCCCAACCTTTCAGTTTTTTATCGATTACATCCCTAATATTTAATTTTCTATTTTAATATATCTAATCTTTAGTGAAATCCCATTTTTCGTCTCTGGAGAAGGAAGAAGTCCATTTCGTCTGTTAATGACGGAGGTATTTTAGGTAAAACGAAAAAAAAATATTTTAACATATTTTAATTAAAAAATTTAAAAAAAAAAAGAAAAGAAAAGAAAAGAAAAATGGTGAGAGGGGGACTCCCCTCTCCCCACACCCAAAACCAAACTGCCCGAATGGCAGCTATTTCGACAGCAAAAGTGGGGAGACTCCCCCCATGATGCCAGAAATGGCAGCCAAAGACTGCCATTTCTGATAGCAAAAGATTAAGTGAATGGTTACCAACATATAGTATTTTCCTTTCATCTTTTCAAGTCGTATGGGAAAAATTTAGACACATCGAGTGTAAATTCTACATGGTATATTCTACGCGGTGAGATATATGTGTATTAATTGAACATATCACGTAGAATATACATATGTTGTACTTAAATTTCTTTCATTCTTTTGCGACGGAAGGAGCTATATTTAATGGGCCAGTTTTCTAGTGTCATAGGTTGCAGCTTGTAACTTGCGATTCAATGTGTAGTAAAATTTAAGGTGTGTGCTGACAGAAGGATCAGCATGTACAGAATAGTGCGTGGAATAGCGAATGCTGGTAGGCGCACGCAAGCATTTATGTAGGAATGGAAAGGATACATGTGCACACATGGATGGGCCACGCCTCTGTCCCAACAAAGCTAAACACTGTTCATTAGCCTTCAATGATTAGATTTCCCAATCCGGTCCAGCTATAAAAACATAATTCAGAGTCCGATCTCTTTCTATAGAAAATTACCTTTCCCCATTACCTAGTCCATTTTCATTCTTTGACACCAGCCCGGCTCCGCCCCGCTCCACCCCAGCTCTTCTATAAAATTCATTTTCTACGTACCCATCTTTTCCTCCCTGTAAATTATGTCCTGCTTTCTCATGGTACTTGCGCATCTAATCCTTTGTAGATTGGTGTATAAAGCTCATTATCCGGTTAGAGATACATGATGAAAAAAACATACAAGTAAAATTTACTTCAAAAGTTTATGTATCATTATCCACATATGTACTTTTCCAGAAATTTTATTTTGTTTATATGTTATTAAGCAGACATAATAACATGCCTGTGTGCAGGCTAAATGAACTTTCTAGTACTTTTCTTTATATTGTCTCTCTAACATTGTGTGACTCTAAAATTTAATTTCCAATGATAAAACCGCTTAATTTGAATGGTTGCCAAATGATCCCTAAAAAAGTTTTAACAATTAAATATACAAAAATGCTAAGCAGACACATGTGACATGCAAAAGCTGACCTTGTAGATTTGACACAGTTTAAATAGGTGATGAAAAAAGAGTCATGTGATAATTTACGAATGAGTTTGCGCTAAGTAAGAATGTTTTTACTCTAAATTAAAAGAAGTTTTTCCGCCCAAGCTTTTCCTTTTTTTTTTTAACTTTATTTTGTTTTAGTTATTTTATCTTGTTATTTTTGAACAGCTTCTAGAATCTTTTTTTTTTTTATCAACACTTTCCTTTTACAATTCATAATTTAATTTTCAGAGCACTCCTGTTATGATTTAATATTTTTCTTCTATCTACCCATTTTTATAATCGCGTTTTGCCTTATGTAGCTTTTTTCATTTTCTTAATTTTCAGTTTTCCTATACATATATATAAGACAAATGTGAAATCAACCTTTGCTCATTTTCCCAATTTTATCCACGTTTACCTCCCTCCCAATTTTGGAAAATCGTATTCTCAATTTTTTCCATGTTTACCGACTTCCAATCTCTAATTATCACAAAAGATTTGCAACCTGATACAGATCGGAAGAGCACATGTCTGATATTTTTCCTGTCTCTCTTCCCATGATAATTACAAACATGTATATATTTGGTTCTAATCGCAAAACACTCTATCTATAATGTAAATTAAAAATATAATTTTTAAGCTTTGATAATTTTTTTTTGGGCTGATCTTTGGGGTGACTATCCACATCGTTTTTTTTTTTTTTTTTGCATTTTATAAAGCCCATTTAATTTCAATGAATAAGTTAACTAAATTAACGATGATTTTTAATGGGTGTTAAAAATTTTATTTTTATCGGCAAACTCACATTGAGTTAGTTTGGAAAATACTACACATATATCAATTCAATAGAAAATTTATTCAATGCTAGCTCGACCTCACGTTTGAGGATACCGTTAAACGAGGCCACAAATTGTATAATTTTATTTTAGGCTGGGTCTAGGTTAAACGTTTTTGAACAAATAAGGGGTAATTGGCGCAAAAGGTCCCTACCTTTCAGGTCTTTTGCGCAAATCGTCCATACCTTTTAGTTCTTGGCAATTTCATCGTTAGCTTTGCATTTTTTGGCAAAATTCATCCCTAGTGTCAATTGATGTTAATATTTCCATGAGTCAACATTTTTTTGTAATATTATATATATATATATTTTATATTTCATAAAACCTAAATTAATACATTAATTATTATTTTTTGTATATTCAAAAAATTAATACATTCAGATTTAAATGCACTAATAAAATATTAGATAAGATTAAAGAAGAAAAACGAGTTTTATTTTATTATTTTTTTTATAGGGTTCAGAACTGATTACTAAATAGACGTATAGTTAAAAAAAAGTATAATAAGCAAAATAATTAACGACGTTACCGCCTAAATAAAACAAAATATAATTTGATTCTCAGATAATTTTCTTAAATATCATACATACAGATATATATATATACTCGTCACTTCTTCCAATAGTTTTGACTGCTGAAGAGTATGTGTGTGTGTGTGTGTGATATTCAAGAAAATTATCAGATAATCAAATTATATTTTGTTTTATTAGATGACGACGTTGTTAATTATTTTACTTATTATATTTTTTCTAACTATACATCTATTTAGTAATAAGTTCTGAACCTTACAAAACAACAGAATAAAATAAAACACGCTTCTCTTCTTTAATATTATTTAATATTTTATTAGCGTATTTAAATGTGAATGCATTAATTTTTTAAAAATACAAAAAATAATAATTAATGTATTAATTTAGGTTTTATAAAATATAAATATATATAATATTACAAAAAAAAGGTTGACTAACGGAAATATTAACAGCAATTGGCGCCAGGGACGAATTCTGCCAAAACATGCAAAGGTAAGGATGAAATTGCCAAGAAATGAAAGATATGGACGATTAGCGCAACAGACCTAAAAGGTAGGGACCTTTTGTGTCAATTACCCAACAAATAAGTAATAATGATGATTCTTATGCCACAAAATGTCATTCAAAAGTGCGCGGATTTGTAAAATCGTCGAGCAAGATGATTCTCTTTTAACTGTTCTAATAATCAATACATTTTGTTATCTAATTTGATATATGTTTAATTATATAATATAGTTTTAGTTTTTAGATACCATGCATGTCTATGTACATTTACCAGTTATAAAGAAATATTATGTAATTTACAATTTACTATTGAATATTTTTAATGGAATTATGTTTAGGGTTATATGTATTGCTATTGTATTTTTGACCGGTGTACAAATGTTGCTCAATTGTACTTTAATTTTACAATAATTATGTTTCACATTTTTCTATCCGTGTGATGCGGGTGCTTTACTAATACAAAATGAATGCAAAAGTTAAGACATATTCATCGGGAATTAATCACGAACCGCACCCCCAAACATTTCCAAATCGTCACAATAATATCACGAATTATTTTTGTTATAAATCGGGAACAAAGATACCACTCACACCCGTCCAAAGTCTACAAGACTTTTGACATTGCAAGATATCATTTTCCAACATTCAATCAACATATATTATTGAATCCTCAGGCACCACAAAAAAATGGTTCTCACTCCTAAATTTCGCGGCCCAGATTAAACTCGACCAACTCATGGCGTGGCACCCAAATCCACACGTACACTCACTCGATGTGTATTTTCACGTGCAACGCATTAAATACGAGGGAAGACCGGTCCACGTGGCACTTGAATCTGAGCTGTATCTATATGAGTTTAATGCGTGTCTGGATAGTGTAATGCTGGCCTATTCCTGGAATATATGAAGAAGAAGAACCAGAGAGAAAGAGCCAGCTCACTCTCCAACCACCCAGATATTTCGGTTTTGCGTTCCTCAGTAGACAGGTGGATGGTCTTTCAAAACCGAGAAAACAACATTAAAACCTTAAAAGAGTATGAACATATGGTCTCCAAGATTTGTTATATATGTGTTAACATATCAGGATTATCTTCAGGCTCAAAGATAACAAACCAAAATCAAGTGTTTATGTGCAAGAGAATATTGAAAGGAGACTGTAATAAAGCGTGGTTTCAACAAATTTGGGGTTAAAAAGGCTCTTCCGATAAGAACTCAGGGCAAGAAGTGTAGGAACTATTTTACCCACACCAACGAGTAATGATAGGGTAGAAAACGATAATAGACCACATAGCTGCACCAGACAAAAAATAAATAAATGAAACCAGCCTAATTTTTATAAAGGGAATTGTGACGTACAAACTAAGGCATAGGACATCTAAGCAGTTAGAGATAGAAAGAAACCAGTTCTGGGCTTCTAGCCAGCCTAACCATTTCCAAGAAAGAAAGAAACAGAACAAAATAAACTGACAGGATTTTGCTCACGAGCATCTCCAAAATAAGTTGGACTGATGTAATGCAAGATGCTCCAAAATTTCAGTTCCTTTTATCAATAATTAATTCCATGAAGTCATATTAACAATGTTATTCACTTGTTCTGTGACTCAGAGCATGGCAGCAGCCTCAACTAATGGCCGTTCAAGAACAAAAGGAAGACAGATATGTTGATTCAGCCCACTAAACAAAATGGAATACATGTAATTAGTAAAACCCTTCACTTAATCAAGGAGGAATAACAGGTAATATAATGCGTATGACTTTGACTCATTGCACTAGTAAAATATCAGTTGGGATCATTTGAAGGTCGAAATAGAAATAACCAGGCACAAACGAAGAACAATCACGTTGTACCCTGCGCTCTACTGTTTCTCGCTGGACCACAACATGTTTGACAACAGTGGTTCTAGAAGGAAAATATCCATCTCCATGCCAATTTTCTTTAAGGATGTTTACTGCATTTCCACCCAGCGATGTTGGCACCTCACTTCTTTTCTTCATTTGATATATGTCTGCATGTATCAGCCTTCTCAACACAAACTGAGGTCAAGTTTGCATTGATACATATCAATCAATGCAGAGAACGTGAATATCATATCTTGAAAGTCTTGCGAAAAACACGTTAACACAGCGGAATAGTTTTTCCCACTTTTTATGACAAAATGGGATATAGATAAAGTCAAGAATAAATACCATATTGATATTCACAAATGGATTACACAACTCTTCTCTTGTCTAACAAAAAAAGGCATACAAATGACCCAGCGACCTCAAGAAAACAAGTGTAGAGTTTTCTCATAATTTTCTCTCTACTGCTCTCTAGTAGAGGCACTCGGAATATTTCAATGGCTCCGTATGCTTTCTTTTTTTTTTGGCCCCTCTTGTAGGGGTCCTAAAATTACAATCTAAAGTAATGCAAACCTTCATCCATATATTTATAGATGGCAAATGGCTGTTGAATTTCTTGGAAATATTGGTCAAACTTCAAGTCCAAGTTTGCTTCTCCAATTGCGGCTATTGCTTTTTCAATCCTTGCAAATCCAACTAGTTGACAATTAAATAAGCTTGTAGTACAAAAATTTGTTGGCATTACTAATTTTTCTAATTTTCTTTAACTGTCAAAAGTTGTCACACTATGTTATTAGTTGCCTGACTTTATATTACGTGTGATATTAATTTAAGCATACAAAGTTTTAGTGTCTTGGCTGAAAAGATAGGTTGGGGTGTGTGTACCTTTCTTAAGCCACAAGAACTTTATTTACATGTTAGGTTTCAAAGTTTCCTAATTCTAGTTGAATTCAAGTTTGTTTATTTGATTAGGTTAAAACTGATGCATGTCAAGTTCTAATAAAATTAGGTAATTTTGTATTTATGGAATATAAGAATTCTAACTTACCTTATTCTTGTTATACTTAGAATTGGTAACTTTAATTCTTGTATTGTATAAGAATTCAAAGTCCTATCCTATATATTTTTCTTGTAGGTCGAACGAGAAAAGAGAGAGAGGAGCATAATTATTCTTACAATATCTTGAGAGCTCGACCGCAAAGGAGAACAAACACACTGCTATAAAACCACAAGATTCATTCTTGCAATTCAGACTTCATGTCTTAAAACGTGTTTGTTTGACAATACCCTACATAGTGCATTGATTAGAGATCATATATGTGCGATGGATGAGTCACACGAGATTAAAGAGTGTTAGGAGTTCTTGTTTCGCACGATGAATCCAAGTAGATTCTAGGAGGCTTAATATACGTTCTCGTATGAGCACGATAGCGAGAGGACAAGAGCAGCGCATGTTGCTACATGTCAAAAGGCGTAAAGAAGAGAGTTTCTTTTATAAGTTTTTCTTTTCGAATATTTAGTGTTTATTGCGATATCACTAAGTCACTCGAGTTGTACTAAACTCTTATCTGTATTAATGGATTGTTTGTCCCGTGTCAAGGGTGTCCGCAGTTTTCCCAATAGGGTTTCTGCGTCAACAATTCTGGTGTTTTTAATTTCCGCATACGTACCTTAGTTAGACATATCTAAGTCGCGTTTCACTTACACCATATTAATTGTTAAGTTGTTAGACAGGATACATCATAATTAAAGTCTAGATAACCACTGTGTTCACAGTTGGTATCAGAGAGGGTTCACTTAAATTATTAGTGAGATCAAGTTCATCTAGATACGGATACATCTTCTATTAAACCACCTATTCTAGATGGGTCTAATTATATTTATTGGAAAGTTTGCATACAAATTTATATTCAGTCTATTGATAATACGGCTTGGACTTCTATTCATACTGGTTACACAACACCCACTGTCACAACTGCAGATGATACTGTTTCTGTTAAGCCTGAAACTCAATATACTATCGAAGAAAATACTACATATGGATGAAATTCTAAAGCTTTAAATACTATTTTTTCCTTTATAGATCAAAGTCAGTTTAAACTTATTACTAATTGGAGGACTGCTAAGGAAGCTTGGGATACCCTTCAAATTGCTAATGAAGGAATAACTGCAGTCAATACCTCAAGGCTCCAGATGCTCACTCTTGAGATTGAGCAAATCACGATGAAGGATAATAAGGAATTCAAGGAATACTATGCTCGGTTGTGTGAGATTACCAATCAAGCGCAGGCCGTAGGCAAGATATATTCTGACCGAAAGATTGTCATGAAGATTCTCAGATCACTGCCAGAAGAATTCCAGATGCAGGTCACCGCCATTGATAAAAGTAAGAATTTGGAAGAGATGAGAGTTGATGAGCTTGTAGGATCCTTGTTAACATATGAGCTAAACATGTCTGAAAGAAAAATGGAGAAAAAACCCAGGATTGCATTCAAAAGTAAGGTGAAAGATTCTGAGTCAGAGGAAAATACTGATGATGAGGATAACATGACATTTCTCACCAAACAATTCAAAAAGTTCTTGAAGAATAAACAACAAAGAGGTAGGAGATTTAAAAATCAGTACAAACCTCATATACCATGTCAAAAACAAAATTAGAATCAAGATGGTGAGTAATAACCATATAAACAGAGGAAATCTAGCTACAGAAAACCCAGGAGCAACTTCATGCCTAAGATACAAACTGAAAACGAAATCAGATGCAATGAATGTGAAGGATACGGACATATTGCAGCAGAATATGCAAATACTCAGAAGAAGAAAGACAAAGTGGCCATGATAGTTTCCTGGAGTGAAGACGAGGAGGACATGTCTGGCTCAGCATTGGAAACGTCATTAGAAGAACATATTGCTATCCTGACCGCACATATCCAGCCTCAGTCCAGTTCTACAAATTGTCTCACTGCTAACACTGTAAAATTATCTTCTAGTGAGGATAAATCCTGTCTAAACTATACAGTATTGAAAAATCAACTGATAGCAGAACAAGATAAATCTGACATGATTCAAGTCATGATCGGGTTTTTCGATGATGAAAAAAAGATCTGCACAAATCCATTAATCAAAAAGATGAGCAGATCAATCAACTAAAAACTGATTTGGAGCATGCCAATGAAAGGATCAAACAGTTAACAATTTGAGCTGCAAGTTTGAATGATGTCTTGAAGTATGGAAGACCTTCAGGAGATACATCTAGACTAGGATACAAAGGAAAAAAGAAAAGCTGTCTAGCAGACAGTTTTCGTAAAAGAATCGGGGGAAAACTTCCAAAAAGAACCTACAGGACAAAAGCAGAATTCTGGGCCTAAGTAAGACACATCTGGCTTCACTTTCGCACAAAATTGTCTATAAGAACAGTTCACCAAAATAACAACAGAATACCAGAAAGCAACCTGTTACTGTCAGATCAGTTCAGAACTCCAACGTGTATGGTAAGGTCAGCCAGGTAAATTATAACTTTTGTGGTGAATTTGGTCATGATTTTTTTACTTGTCAAAAATACATTAACTTAATCAACACACACAAAATCAGAATACCGAAAGCAAAAGGTAAGGTAAAATAAGTTTAGGTGAAAAAGAGTGAGTACAAGAGTTATGTTATGAAACTTTCTTTAAGTGTTTTAATCCCTAACACTTGGTATTTTGATAGTGGATATTCTAGACACATGACAGGTGACTTGAATCTATTAATAAACTTTCAAAGAGGTGAAACAAGTTAGTTACATTTGGAGATAGACAACAAGGTCACATTGAAGGATCTGGATATATCTACATTGAAGGCTTACCTACTCTAAAAGATGTTTTGTATGTATCTGGACTAAAGGTAAATCTTTTGAGTGCTAGTCAATTGTGTGATGATTATCTTAGAGTGCTGTTTTTTAAAACTGAATGTAAAGTTTTTTACCTTGATCCAGATTCAAATTTGCTTGGACAAACTTTACTTAAAGGTGTTAGGTCTTGTGACAAGTGCTATATTTTGAATCCAAAATTGACTTGCAAAGTTGCTAGCACTAACCCTGCAGAGCTTTGACACAAGAGATTAAGTCACATGAACTATCAAAGTCTACTTAAATTGACCAAAAGTGGAGCTGTTAGGGGCATTCCAGAATTAAAATCGATTCCTGAAACTATGTGTGAACCATTCCAGAAAGGTAAGCAAACTAAAAATTCACACAAGACAGGTCAGCACCTATCTACCTTAGGTATACTTGAACTTATTCATATGGATCTTATGAGTCCTATCACAACTGAAAGTATTGGTGGAAAAAGGTACATTTATGTCTGTGTTGATGATTTCTCTAGATATACATAGGTTAATTTTATTAGAGAAAAATCTAATAAATTTGATAGATTTTGTGTTTTGTTCCAGAAACTCTCCAATGAAAAATCTGATGAAAGTGTTACTATCAAGAGAATCAGAAGTGATCATGGAAAAGAATTTAATAATTCTAGTTTTTCTGACTTTTGTGAAAAGTATGGTATCATGCATGAATTTTCTGCACTAGAACCTCTGAACAGAATGATGTAGTTGAAAAGGAAAAAAAAGGAACTTGTAGGAAATGGCTTGAGTTATGCTTAATTGTAAGAAATTACCCGCTAAGTTATGGGCTGAAGCAATCAACACTGTATGTTATATCATTAATAGAGTAACACTTTGACCTGGAACTAATCAATCTCCATATGAAATTTGAAAAGGCAGAAAACCTAGATTGAGCTAATTTCATGTTTTTGGTAGTAAATGCTATATTTTGAATGATAAGGTTTTTCTAGGAAAATTTGACGCCAAATCTGATGAAAGAGTCTTTATTGGTTATTTCGAGAATTCTAGATCTTATAGAATTTATAATATGAGAACTCAAAATATTGTTGAGTCTGTAAATGTTTAAGTTGATGATACTGCTGGCTACTCTGGTTATTCGCAGGAACCTAAAATTTAAAATCTGGAAGTCATTACAATACAGAATCAGACGGACAGACCTGAGTCAGAACACATCGTGCCTCAGACAATCACATCAGGACAAGCAGAACCTAAACGAGATACATCCCACCGAGGCTAAAATGAACAAACTGCAGAATCTGAATCTGAATCAAAACCTGAATCAGAACCAGAACTTAGACGACCATCTACCAGTATCCAGAAAGCATATTCAGTTGACAACATCCTATCTAGAAAAGAAGGGATGATGACCAGAAGAAAATTTTAACAAGAATTTAGTCACATGTGCTACATCTCTATAGTTGAACCTAAAAATGTGAAAGAAGTTTTGCAAGATAGATCGGAAGAGCACACGCAATGCAAGAGGAATTAGATCAGTTTGAAAGGAATCAAGTTTGGGAACTAGTACTAAGACCCTCTGATGGCAATGTTATTGGAATAAAGTGGGTCTTCAAGAACAAGTCAGATGAGTAAGGTAAAATCATTAAGAACAAAGTAAGACTTGTAGATCAAGGCTATACCTAGGGCTGAGCATCGGTCGGGTCGGGTCGGGTCGAGTTTGGCCCCAACCCGAACTCGACCCGACATTGATTCGTTCTGGCATTTCAGAAACCGGGCCAACCGGATCGGGTCTAAAACCCGACTCGACGCGAGTCAACTTGAGTTGACTCGGGTAGGATCGGATTGTCGATTTGGGCCTACAATAGGCCCAAAATAAAAAAAAAAAACAAAGAAAACTAGCCTAAATTCATTTGAGGCCCAAAAAAATTTAAAACTCACCAAGGGCCTATTATTACGAAGGCCCAAATACACTAATACATATCCATCTACAACAAAAACAAAAGAAAGAAAAAAAACCTAGCCCAAATACACTAATACATATCCAAATACACTACAAGAAAAAAAACCTAGCCAAAAAAATAAAAAATCAAGTTGAACCCGACTCGGGTTGACTCGGTCGGGTTCGTCGGGTTCACCCGGGTAGTGCCGAGTCAACCCGGCACCCGACTCGACCCGAATCGGGTTACTTGTTTTCCAACCGCATCCGACCCGTGTACTGTAGCAACCCGACTCGACTCAACTCATTTCGGGTCGGTTGAGTCGGTTTTGACGGTTTTCCGGATCGGATGCCCAGCCCTAGCTATACCTAAACAGAAGGGATAGACTTTGACGAAACATTTACACCAGTAGCCAAACTCGATCAATCAGATTACTCCTTGCAGTAGCATGTCATTTGGATTTCAAGCTATATCAGATAGATGTGAAGAGTGCATTTCTTAATAGCATTTTGAATGAAGAATCATATGTTGAGCAACTATTAGGATTCACTGATCCACAGTATCCTGAACATGTATACAAATTGAAGAAAGCTTTATATGGCTTAAAACAAGCTCCTAAAGCTTGGTATGAGAGACTCACCACATTTCTTATTGAACAAGGCTACGATAAAGGAGGTACTGACAAAACTTTATTCATCAAGCCATTAAAGAAAGGAATCATTGTTGCTCAAATTTATGTGAATGACATTGTATTTAGATCAACTTCAGAAGTTAATACAAAAGAATTTGTCAAGACAATGCAAACAGAATTTGACATGAATATGATAGGTGAACTCAGATTCTTTCTGGGATTACAAGTGAAACAGGACTTATCTGGTATCTTTATTTCTCAAACAAAGTATGTAAAAAATCTAGTAAAGGAGTTTGGCTTGGAAGATTCTAAACCGATGAGAATTCCAATAGCTACTAACCTAAAATTGTGAAAGGATGATCAAGCTAAGGCAATTGATCCTACTCTTTATCGTAGCATGATTGGGAGTTTACTTTATCTGACAGCAAGCAAGCCAGACATATCCTTCAACGAAAGTGTGTGTGCAAGATATCGATCAAAGCTGAGAGAGACACATCTGGCTACAGTCAAGAGGATTACCAGATATGTCAGTAGAACAACAGAATATGGCATATGATTTTTTAAGGATACCAATGTTAATCTTGCTGGATACTCCTATGCAGATTGGGCTGGGAATATTGATGACAGAAAGAGTACTTCAGGAGGATGTTTCTACATAGAGAACAATCTAGTTGTCTGGATGAGGAAAAAGTAAAATTTCATCTCTCTCTCCATAGCAGAAGCAGAATATATAGCTGCAAGAAGTTGTTGTACACAACTTCTATGGATGAAACAGATGTCAGGGGACTATGGAATTTCAAAAGATCAGGCCACTATTTTCTATGACAACACAAGTGCTATAAATATTTTCAAAAATTCAGTTCAACACTCTAGGACTAAGCCTACTGACAAACGACATCATTTTATCAGAGAGTTGGTTGAACAGAAAGTGATTGCGTTGGAGTATGTTCAGACAGAGATCTGTTTACTAAAGTATTAGATGCATCTAGGTTTGAAAGCCTAAGAAAACATATTGGCATTTCCATACAGTCTAAATAGACTCAACATCATGAAAAAGAAAAATCGCATTTCATTGTACTTACAAAAAAATGGTGAAAAATAAGAAAATCTCAGAACAACAAAAAGTTTTTATTCTTTGCATTCTTCATATAATTGTGTGATTTGTGTGTCATTCATGATCATATTAATCAAATCACTTTATATCTGTGTAGGATATCACTGAGATACCCAGAGGAGAACACATCCTGAAGAGATTAGTCAAAACTTGGTCTCCTAATTTCTTAAAGATAAACTGCATAAAAATGATGAAATACGTCCTGACTGCTTTACACTTTATGAGGTATTCTGATTGAGAATCATAATTTTGATGAAAATCTATAGTCAGTATCTACACCTTTTTGCACGATATATGACCAATAATGTCTAAGAGGCAGAGTTTGTAATGGCAAAAGCTACCAAATCTTTGAGTACGTACAGCTACCATTACTCTCAGAAGACAATGCTCAAAATTGTAGAAAAAGTCGAGCAAGCAGAGGACTTAAAATTGTATTCTTTTTATAAGAGTTGTTTAAATAATGATCGGTCTTCTCGTTCATCACTCATAAGTCTCAATAAGTCAGGTCTTCACAAGGTGCAAAGTAGAACATGGATTGACCATAAAAGATAGATTCAAAAATAAATTTCATTCAGAAAATAAATTCCTTCCATTGAGAACAGTTTAATTGATTGAATACTTCATAGTGTGAACTTTGAAAGGTATTTTGGGAAGTTTTCAGTACTGTTAATTAAATTAATGTTGGTTCATTACATTTGCATATGTTTGCCTATAAGAATCTAGCCCAGATGCATCTTACGCTTTAGTTGATGGGTCAAGCAGCATACATCTGGCTGAGCTTCTATTTGTGGCAATTACAGGCAAACCGCTCGTACAATTTTTTAAATCTCTAACGAGCATATTTTGAAAACCAACGTCAGAGACTTTTTATTTTCCCTCTTATTTTCATAAACATCCCTCTTTTTCTTAACCTTGACTGAAACTTCCATTCTCAAAACTAAACTGCTCTCTAGTTCTCTAAACTTTCCAAGTTTTTGTGTTCTCATTTCAAAAACCTATCACATAGAAACTATGGCCGGAAAGGGATCTAATGCTGGAACAGGTGTAAGAGGTAGGAAGAGACGAGGACGTGGTGGTCGCGATAGCTAGACTGCACGAAGCACAAAGGCAGATGAAGGTCAGTCGGAAGTTACAGCCAGTGCAATCCTATCCTCTGGTGACACCACAAGAGGAAGTTCCTCAAGTCGAACCCTCTATCAGACGAATCCAACACCAGTGCCATCATTGGATAAGCATGAAATAGAAATACCATACCAAATAGATCATCTCTGGACGATGTTCTTGTTCGAAGGAGAAGTTCAAAACCCTCATGCAAAGGAAAATCAGGAAAATCAACCACAACCGCCGCTGAAAAATCAAATTCCACCAATGCCTCTAGTTGTTGAGCAGCACACACCGTTACCAGAAGCCGCAAAACAGAAAGTTCCAAAAATTCCTATTCCCAATGTGCAGCAAGAGGAGATTCTTCAAGAAGCCCCAAATCTTCAAGAGCTTTTGCAATCAATCACTAGGGAACATCGGATCCCTAATTATTCAAATGACAACCAGCAGGCTAGAGATACAGATCAAGTACAGAATCAGTCAGTTGAGGAAGAACAGTAAAAATCTCCAGTGAACGAAACGACAGATGAGGATAAACACTCTTCGCATTCTGCGGAAGAGGAATTTGAAGGAGAAGAGTCTAACAAGTCAGAGTCAGAAGGACCAGAGGAGAATATATCCATTCCTGACAGAGAACAGAAATCCAAAAAATTGAACAAGTCTGAAAGTAAGTATGAGATTGAAAATAAAGAAGAAATTTTGGAGGAATTTTCTACTAATGAAGAGATTGAAAAATTCACTGAAAATGAAACAGAAAAGGGAAGACATTAAAAAGAGGAAACAGGAAGTTGAGGCAACAGTCAGAAAAATTTCAACTAGACAGAGACAAACTAGAGTAAAGATTGGGAGTCCAAAGAAGATGACTCATTCTGAATCAGAATCAGATGAAGGAACAGACCTACCTAACCAGGATGTATCTCGGGAAGACTTTTCACCAGAAGGTTCAGATGAGCTCAGAACGCATCCTGATGACCCCAAAGGACTTCAAGCTTACTGAAATTCGAACAGCACGAGGTTTTTTCATTCCTTTTAACTTTCGCTTTCGTGATTCCAGAGCTGCTAAACTTTTTAAAAAATATGTAATTTTTAGAAAGTTTCAATATGAAAGGCGGATTATGTTTTTTGATTTTGAGGAGTTTGGTCTAGAGAAGTTGGCGAAATTTTTCAAGATTGAAAAATTGTTTGACTGTAGAGGCAAGGCTAATGAGACATTAGTAAGGAAATTCTTAGCTAATATCCCTAAAAATCCTGGTGATTCTAAGTGCTCATTCACATCGAAGATTTATGTGAGGGTGAGAATGGTGAGATTTACTCCAGATAGTATGAAAAGCTGGATAGGGGATAGGCAATTCAGGATTTCTGAACAAACTGAGTAGAATATATCAATTAATGAGATAGCCCAGGAATTAGTTGGAACAAATTGGCCAGTTAGGAGATCAGATTTCAAGGTAGCACAAATGTCTTTGAGACATAAACTGCTACATAAATTTGTGATAACCAATCTGGACCCACTCACACAGAAGACCAAAATGAACAGAATTAGAGCACTTCTTTTCTTTCAATTGGGGGACTAAGAAACCTATTGACTGGGGGTATCATACCTATGATGTGATTAAGAGTTGTATATATGGCAGTGGACCTAGGCATTCCAAGACATACAAACTTCCCTTCCCATATATTATTTCTAAATATTTGAAGGATCAGAGAGTTGAGGAGATGTCAGGGGACATTTGGTCACATCCTATTGCTCCACTTAGAAGGGATCATTGTGCTAAAATGTTCAAACCTGCAACACAATATGTTGCTTCTGCAGCATTAGCAGAACAGAACACAGGAGAACTAGAGCAGCATGTATCCAGACTGGAGGTTGAATTGTCAGGATTCAAGAATCAGTTTACTATCTTCTAGCAATCTCATAATGATTTTTTAACTGCTTTTAACCCTTTGTGTAGTTTGATAGTTCATTGTTTGCTTTTAAATTGGCAAACCATTACCTACAAAGATGAAGACATTGTAGTCTTTTTGAGGGCACATCTGAAAGCCGTAGACCATCAAGCAGTAGCAGGATATAGCAGATCCTGCAGTAGCAGTACCCAAACCAGATACATCCAAGACAGCAACCCCCAAAAAAAGGAAGAATAGGGCAGCTGAAAAGGATGAAAACCAAGAGAAGCAGAAAAAGAAAGACAAGAAGTCCAAGAAATCAGATTGAAAGTCTGCCAAGCAAGTAAAAATTAAAGGAAGGAAGGAAGAAATCTTCTCAAAAGCATTTTTATATTTTTGAAACAATCATTTAAATTTCTATTTTTACGTTTTAAGTTTTTTATGTTTTCATATTTTTGGATTATAAATTTTCTATGCTTGCTACTACATTTTGATGCGGGAAATCTTGTTTTGAACTTTGATATGGGTATTCTACCTTAGCTCCAGTTATACTGACATTTTCTGCAGGATATGTTTGGCTTTTCTCATTTGTCAAAAAGGGGTAGAAAATAGTAGTATGACTGGATATATTTAGCATGATTTGTTCTTGCGGTTTCTTGTTTTTGCTCTGATATATCTTAGGGGAAGATTTATATTAAGGGGAAGTTTTAATTGTTTAAATATTTTGTAACGCTTAGTAAACTTTTGACACCTTGAACTTTTTTTTGCCCCCCCTTGTAGAGATACTAAAATTACAATCTAAAGTAATTCAAACCTTCATCCATATATATATATATATAAATGGCTGTTGAATTTCTTGGAAACATTGGTCAAACTTCAAGTCCAAGTTTGCTTCTCCAATTCCGGCTATTGCTTTCTCAATCCTTGCAAATCCAACTAGTTGACAACTAATTAAGCTTGTTAGTACGAAAATTTGTTGGCAATTCTAATTTTTCAAATTTTCTTTAACTGTCAAAAGTTGTCACACTGTGTTATTAGTTGCATGACTTTATGTTACATGTGATATTAATTTAAGCATGCAAATTTTTAGTGTCTTAGCCGAAAAGATAGGTTAGGGCATGTGTACCTTTCTTGAGGCACAAGAAATTTAGTTACATGCTAGGTTTCAAAATTTCCTAATCCTAGTTGAATTCAAGTTCCCTTATTTGATTAGGTTAAAACTCATGCATGTCAAGTTCTAATAGAATTAGGTAAGTTTTGTATTTATGGAATATAAGAATTCTAACTTGCCTTATTCTTGCCCTACTTGGATTTGGTAACTTTAATTCTTATATTGTACAAGAATTCAAAGTCCTATCTCATATATTCTTCTTGTAGGTTGAACGACAAAAGAGAGAGACAAGCATAATTATTCTTGCAATATTTCGAGAGCTCGACTGCAAAGAAGAACAAGCACACTGCCATAAAAACCGCAAGATTCATTCTTGCAATTTGGACTTGATATCTTAAAACGTGTTTGTTTAACAATATCCTATATAGTGCATTGATTGGAGATCATATATGTGCGACGGACGATTCACACGAGATTGAAGAGGGCTAGGAGTTCTTATTTCCCACGATGAGTCCAGGTAGATTTTAGGAAGCTAGATTTAAGTTCCTATGTGAGCGCAATAGCGAGAGGACAAGAGCAGCGCACGTTGTCACATGTTAAAAGGCGTAAAGAAGAGAGTTTCTTTTATAAGTTTTTCCTTTTGAATGTTTAGTGTTTATTGTGATATCACTAAGTCACTTGAACTGTACTAAATTTGTATCTGTATTAGTGGATTGTTTGTTTCGTGCCAAAGGTGCCCGCAGTTTTCCCAGTTGTGTTTCTGCGTCAACAATTCTGGTGTTTTTAATTTCCACATACATACCCAAACTAGAGATATCTATGTCGCGTTTCACTTTACACCAGATTAACTGTTAAGCAGTTAGGCAGAATACATCCTTATTGAAGTCTAGATAACCACCGTATTCACAAAGCTCATCCAATGAATTTCTTCATTCTACCGTCATGCATAATTCCATACATCAAGACACAATTTCATCAAATTGTATCTTTCATTCTACTACCTTTCACATTCTATGTATGAAGAAATAATCTTACCAATACTAGAAACTTGTTATTTGACCATTCAACTTTAGCAGACAAATTTAATTTGGATATGTCCTCTGTAATATGAGGTGGATATTCTACAACCCCCACCCCCAAGAGGCCTCATATTGTAGGCTCTATCAATCATCCTTTTTGTCTATTCGAGTTTCTCTTTAGGCAAAGATTTCGTCAACATGTCTGATATGTTCTCATCAGTCTAAATCATCTTTTAAGTTCGACTTATTAGCTTCAAGTACTTCAAGAATCCAGTAGTACTTGACATCAATACACTTGGATCTGAAATGAAATACTGGATTCTTGGAAAGGTAGAGATAGCACTTTGACTATCACAATAAACAACATACTTCTCTTGTTGTAATCTTAGTTCTTGAAGAAATTTCTTCATCCACAAAGCTTCTCTGCACACTTTAGTTATTGCAATATATTTAGCTTGTGTAGTCGACACAGCTACACATTTTTATAACTTGGATTGCCAACAAATAACTCGCCCTGAAAAAATCATCAAAAATCCTAATGTGGATTTTCTTAAATCAATATCACCCACCCTATCTATATCTATGTATCCTTCTAACACAGGTTCACTGCTGCAAATGGACAAACACAACCTGTAAGTACCTTTTAGATACCGTAATATCCATTTTACCGCTACCTAGTATTCTTTTCCAAGATTTGAAAGAAACCAACTAACAACTCCAACAGCATGAGCAATATCTGATCTTGTACACACTATAGCGTACATCAAGCTGCCAATTGCAGATGTGTAAGGCACATTTTTTTATTTCTTCCTTTTCTTTCTTACTTGTAGGACATTGTTTCATTGTCAATTAGAAATGACCTGCAAGTGAAGAAAAAATGGGTTTCGCCTTACCCATGTTGAATCTTTTAAGAACTTTTTCAAGCGTACATCAAACATGTTTATTGTGATAGTCAAAGTGCTATCTACCTTTCCAATAATCCAGCATTTCATTCCAGATCCAGGCATATTGATGTCAGTTACCACCAGATTTGTGAAGTACCTGAAGCCAACTAGTTGAATTTAGAGAAGATTCATACAGATAAGAACAGATTAGATATGTTGACGAAATCTTTGTCTAAAGAGAAGCTCGAAACTTGTAGGCAAAAAGTAGGATTTGTAGAGCCCACAATATGAGTCGGAAATGAGATTGTTGAATATCCACCTCATATTATGGAGGAAAAATCCAAATCAAAATCAAATTTTATCACTTAAATTGAATGGTCAAATAACAAGTTTATAGTATTGCCAAGATTATTTCTTTATACATAAAATTTGAAAGGCAGAAGATTGAAGATATGATTTGATGAAATTGTGACTTGATGCATGAAATTATGTATGGTGGCAGAAGAAGAAATTCATTGGATAAGCTTAATTAGTTGTCAATTAGTTGAATTTGCAAGGATTGAAGAAAGCAATAACTGGAATTGGAGAAGGAAACTTGGACTTGAAGTTTGACCAAAGTTTCTAAGAAATTCAACCGTCATTTGCCATACATATATATATATGGATGAAATTTTGCATAACTTTAGATTGTAATTTTAGTGCCTCTACAAGGAGAGGGAGAAAACATAGAGTCGTTGAAACATTTCGAGTGCCTATACTAGAGAGTAGTAGAGAGAAAATTGTAGGGAAAGTCTACATTTTTGCAAAAAGAAAAATAGAGGGATTCCTCTAGTTAGCGAAGAAACTATTTATTTTGTTGATGTCATTGTGTCGTTTGTAAAGCCTCTTTTCTAGGAGTTGTATAATCTATTTGTGAATATCAATATAGTATTGATTCTTTGCTTTATCTTTATCCCACTTTGTCATCGACAGCGGGGAAAACTATTCTGCTGTGTTAATTTTTTTCCCAACAACTGGGATTAGAGCCAGGTTGAGCCAGCAAAGTCGAGCCAAGGTTCTTTCTCAAGTTCTTGTGTGACAAAATAGATGAGAATTCATTTCGGATGATCAAATTGAATTCTTCAAATTACTCTATTTAAAAGCGGAGAATACATGATTTGCTTTATTGTAAATATCTGTTTCAGCCGATAAAAGATGCAACAAAGCCAGAAAAGTTTACTGACGAAGAATGGGAGATACAACATCTGAAAGCTGCAACCATAATCAGACAGTGGGTTGATCACAATATTTTTCATCATATAGCTGAAGAAACCAAAGTAGATGCTAGCTGAAAAAGTTAGAAGCTTTGTGTGAGAAGAAAATATCCACGAACAAAGCCATGATAATCAAACGGTTTGTGAACCTGAAGTATAGGGAAGTACGTAGTATGACTAAGCATACTAGCGAGTTCCAAGGATTAGTTAATCAATTGACTACTAAGAAAATGACGCTTGACATGTAATTCTTTGAATACATCTAGCATAGCCTTCAATTATTTCTCCGTTTCCCCCTCAAGCTTGACATGTAATTCTTTGAATACATCTACCAACTGATATTTGTACTTCAATGGGAATACCCAAACCTTTCTAAAATGATCATCAATGAAAGTCACAAAATACAATGCACCTCCAAAAGATTTTACTTACATTAAACATACATCAGTATGTATCAAATCAAGTATGCTAGACTTTCTATAAGGCGTGTATATATGAAATGTAACTCTATGTGTTTTTCCAGCTATACAATCAACACAATTCTTAATAAGTGTACCTTTCCGATTAGATATTAGCTGCTTCTTAGCAACAAGTCAAAGCCCTTTCTCGTTGATGTGGCCAAGTCTTTTATGCCAAAGACCGATATCATCTCCACTCTGAATCATATTGATATCTCCTTTACATGGCTTGGCTTGTGTCACATAATCTATTGCTTAATTTATTTTCTCTCGCCACCACAAGAGAACCTTCGGTGAGCTTCCATTTTCCTCCACCAAATTGATTGTAAAAGCCTTCTTCGTCAAGCTGGTCCATATAAATTAAATTGAGGCTCATATCTTGAACATGTCTCACATCTTTGAGTATTAATTTGCTTCCAAGAGTAGTCTCTAAGCAAATATCTCCAATACCCACGATCTTTGAAGGGCTAGAATTACCCATCTTGGCAATTCCAAAATTGCCAGCAATATAAAATGTGAGAAACTCGCCATGGCAAGTAACATGAAAGAAGTCTCCACAATCAATGAACTAGTCATTGTCTGGATGAACAAGATTGATATACTCTTCATTGAGAATTAATGCTTGCATCTCGTCTTCAAGCGTCATTTTCATAGTAGTTAATTGATTGACTAATCCTTGAAACTCGCTAGTATGCTAAGTCATACCACGTCCTTCCCTATACTTCAGGTTTACAAGCCGTTTAATTATCATGGCTTTTTTCCTGGATGTTTCCTTCTCATACGAATCTCTCAACTTTTTCCATATAGCATCTGCTTAGTTTCTTCAACTATATGATGAAAAATATTATGCTCAACCCACTGTCTGATTGTGGCTGCAGCTTTCATATGTTGTATCTCTCATTCTTTGTCGATGAGCTTTTTTGGCTTTGTTGTATCTTTTATCGGCCAAAACATACCTTTACAATAAAGTGAATTCTGTATTCTCAGCTTCCAAATGGAATAATTTGAAGAATTCAATTTGATCATCCTAAATGAATTCTCATCTATTTTGTCACACAATAACTTGACCTAGAACTTTGGACTCTGATGCCAATTGTTGGGAAAAACACATTAACGCAGTAGAATATTTTTTCCCTCTTTGAATGAGAAAATGGGATATAGATAAAACCAATAATCAATACCATATTGATATTCACAAATAGATTACACAACTATTCTCTTTTCTAACAAAAAAAAAAAAAAAGAGGCTTTACAAAAGATCCAATGACCTCAAGAAAATAAATATTTTCTTAGCTAACTAGAGGATAAAATCTCTCTGCTTTTCTTTCTACATAAATGTAGAGTTTACGTACAATTTCTCTCTACTACTCTGTAGTAGCGGCACTCGAAATTTTTCAATGCCTCTCTGCCTTTTTTCCCCTTCTCTCTCCTTGTAGAGCAGTAAAATTACAATCTAAAATAATGCAAAACTTCATCCATATATATAGATGGCAAATGGCGCTTGAATTTCTTGGAAACTTTAGTCAAACTTCAAGTCCAAGTTTGCTTCTCTAATTCTAGCTATTACTTTCTTCAATCCTTGCAAATCCAACTAATTGATAACTAATTAAGCTTATCCAATAAATTTCTTTATTCTATCGCCATACATAATTCCATGCATCAAGACACAATTTCATCAAATTGAATCTTTATTCTACCACCTTCCAAATTATAGGTAGGAAGAAATTATCTTGGCAATACTAGAAACTTGTTATTTGACCATTCAACTTAAATAGTAAAATTTGATTTGGATTTGGATTTGTCCTCCATAATATGAGGTGGATATTCATCATGAGGAGATGAGAATATGCTTAGAAGAACTATAAACAGTGAAATATCAAAAATAATAAAACATCACAAGGAAAAGTTAATTCTTATCTAATGAAATTGAGCTTAGGGATCTTACACCTCTAGTTGAGAGAAGACTGACACCTGAACCCCCAGCTTGGGAGGAGACAGGGATGAGGGATAGTTGATCATGTCATTTACCTCTAGCTCAAGTAAGAAAAAGTTACACAGAGAGGAGGAAGAGTATCATTACACAAACTTGTTCATAGTTGGTAACAAATCTAGGGTCGAATGACATAAATCTTTCTTTTCTTCATTTCCATTTATCACTAGATGCACTCTATTCTAATAATTGTGAAACCAAACATAAAATATGCTACACAAAA
Organism: Nyctanthes arbor-tristis; assembly: GCA_963692815.1. Classification (NCBI taxonomy): domain Eukaryota; kingdom Viridiplantae; phylum Streptophyta; class Magnoliopsida; order Lamiales; family Oleaceae; genus Nyctanthes; species Nyctanthes arbor-tristis. The sequence continues at coordinate 85,675 of CAVNYN010287899.1, read as the reverse complement.
CTTGACAGTAAAAGGTAAAGAGGGGGGAAAAGATACGGACTCCATGAATTCCTGTAACATGACAAGTTAAAAATCTCCTATAACATGGAAATCATATTAACACTTAATCATCAAGTATAGTAGTAATTAAGCATACCTTTAGCTGGGGTGGCAGGGTCATTAGAAGAATATAGCCATGGCTTCCGGGTGATTAACGGAACATACAAATAGCAATCAGATTTCAGATAATCCTCCAAATCCCAAAGAAATTTCTTCTTCCTCTTCTTCTTGTTTTCACTAAATAGTTCATAATCATATCCCTCTGCATCTACACAATAAATTAGACTATGCAGTGAGAACATTCAGCCAAACAAACTGCATTACAACATACCAGTGACTCAATGGGGGACCCAGATACGGTACTTACTGAAGGAGGCTGTGCACAAAACCAAAGGAGCAAACATGTAGGAATCTGACTTTAAATAGTCCAAAAATTTTCCTGAATATCGGTCGAATTTTCTTCCTTTTCCTAGTATGCTTGATGGGCTTCTTCTTGTGAAGCGTAACGGACGCCACTTTCTTAGCCATGGCGATGAAATTTACCTAACAGACTACGAATTATCTGGGCAAATTGTTCAGTTTGTTAAAGAAAACGAAAATGATTGAGATAAGAACGTTTGAGATTGTTCTGCGTTGAGAACTTGGCAGCCGGGAATCAATCATCTATAGAACACAAGGCAAAAGTAATCGGGCTAAACTTTAAAGGAATTGCAGGCCAGAACAGATGGGCCAGCTATTATAGCCCAATTAGAACTGATTTGGGATTGAGCTGGGCTATACTAAGCCTTTGCAGGGTCCTCAAACCGGCCCGTTAAGTAAATAGAAATCTATATATCTCTATAAATATTTCCATTTCCCATTTTCCGACTCAAAATCACCATCTAATCCGGTTATTGCATCTTGATCATTTAACACTTAATCCTAGCTTTTGATTACTTTTTTCTTTTTATTATTTTTTCATTTATTTTTTATCTTTTTATCTTAATATATTACCTTATATAGATATAATCACAAATAGATAATTTAAATAATTAAATCAAGATCTTAACTTTTCTATATATAAGTTCTCTTATATCAAAGAAAACTTTCACATATTATATCTTAATAATCATAATGCATGCAATTATATAGAGTATCACTTGGAATCGATTTTCTATATCTTTTAATAAAAAGTTTGAATTCGGTTTTCATTTTTTTAAACAGTTTTAAATCTTTGTGATTTTTAAATATCCATTAATGTTTATGTAAAATTCACAATATGAATTCGAATTTTTTATCTTTTTAATATTTTTATTTATTTTTTATCTTTTTATCTTAATATATTACTTTATATAGAGAACATCACAAATGGATGATTTAAATAGCTAAATCAAGATCTTAATTTTTTCATATAAGTTCCATTATATCAAAGGAAACTTTCAGATAATTTAGCTTAATAACTACTTGAATTTGGTTTTTTACATCTAGAAATAATAATAATAATTAAATAATAATTAAATTTGGTTTTTTAACAGTTTTAAATTTGCATGATTTTTAAATTTTATTTTATGCAATATAATTCATTAAAGTTTATACAAAATTCACAATTTGGTTTTTTTTTATCTTTTTATTATTTTTATTTATTTTTTATATTTTTATCTTAATATATTACCTTATATAGATAACATCACAAATAGATAATTTAAATAACTAAATCAAGATCTTAACTTTTCTATATAAGTTCTCTTACATCAAAAGAAATTTTCACATATTTTATCTTAATAATCATAATGCATGCAATTACATATATTATTACTTGAATTCAATTTCCTATGTCTTTAAAAGAAAAATTATATTCACTTTTTTTAACAGATCCAAATTTGTTTGATTTTTAAATTTTATTTTATGCAATGTAATTTATTGACATTTATGCAAAATTCACAATATGAATTTGGTATTTTTTTATCCTTTTATTATTTTCATTTATTTTTTTCTTCTTATCTTAATATATTACCTTATATAGAGATTATCATAAATGGATAATTTAAATAACTAAATCGAGATCTTAAGCTTTCTATATGGGTTCTCTTTTATCGAAGGAAACTTTCACATATTTTATTTTAATAACTTGAATTCGGTTTTTACATCTAAAAAAATAGTAATAATTAAATTTAGTTTTTTAAACAATTTTTTTTTTTTGGGAAAGGAAATATTCATAACTAAACATCACGGGAAATAGCTGAACCAAAGAACAACAGGGTTCGATCAGTCCAATTACAAGCGAAAAAAGAAGGTAATGAGAATTTGGCAATGGTGTAGGCAACTCCATTTGCCTCAGGACAAATGAAGTTACAAGTTCCACGGTCCAAATGAGCCAAAAGCGACTTAATCTCACGTAAAACAATAGCGTTTGGGTGATACTCCAATTTGAGCAAAGGCTTTGAACCACTCGCAGGCAATCTGTCTCGACTTCATGAACTCGAAAATTGTGCTCTCTAGCAAATTTAAGCCCTTCCAACAATGCGAGTGCTCTAACATTTTCAACAGATTGAAACCAATAGGCCGAAAATGCAAGGACTCCATGAACTGAACCATTGGAATCACGAATCACCGCCGCCACCACGAATCTACCATCATTTTCCTTCACCACTGCATCAACATTGAGCTTAAATTCATGAACCGGAGGTGGTTTCCATTTGACAATGCTCCATAGAGAAATTCCAGTCCCAATATTCATCGCATCAATAGAGCGTTGTACAAAGTCACAGATAATTCCAGAAAGAATCTTTGGGTCCCTATGAAAAGATCCATGGACCATTTTGTTCCTTTCAAAGAAAAGGAACCAAGCAGTGCCAAGAATACCTTCAAGAAAGAAATTATGAGCCGAAGAAACTCCAAAAATTAGATCCTTGATGCTCTCACAACCACACAACATTTTAATATCATTCCACAACCCTATCTCCTTCCAAACCTGTCGAGCAAATGAACACTCAAACAAGATGTGCTTTGTTGTCTCCTCCAATCCACAAAATAAACATGAAGGCTTCACAGAAATTCCACGTTTCAATAGATTCAAAGAGGATGGAACAGTGTCGTAGAAAACCCGCCACCAAAAGATCTTAATCTTGGAAGGGACCATTCAGACAGGTAGCTCAAGCCAAAAAGATGAAGATCAGAAAAAGAAATCAGACACTTATAACCACTACGGACAGTATATTTGCCATAAGGTTCGAAATGCCAAATAAGTTTGTCAAAAGAATTCTAGTTTCCACACGGGAGAGAGAGGATAGAATCCCGATCTGGTGGGAGGAAAAAATTAGTCACTTTTTCAAAATCCCAGGCCCCAGACGCAGTCATCAATTCAGATACCAAGTTGAAGTCAGGGGAAGGTGGGGTGGCAGGCTTGAAACAAGGGGGCGTGGCAACCATGGATTAGAGAAAATTCTGATGTAATTCCCATCTCTACCACCATCTAGATCCAGCTAAAACAACTTCCCTACCCATCAAACTCCTCCACAAGTAAGAATCCCCACTCTTGAAATGAGGTGAAAGAAGGTTGCTTGGGTGGAAATAGTTACCCTTAAGAATGCGAAAAGCCAACGAAGAATCATCATCAAGTAGGCTCCAAACCAGCTTAGCCACCATTGCTTGGTTAAATTTGGAGAAATCTCTGAAGCCCAAACCTCCAATGCCTTTTGCCAAGCAAGGCTTCTCCCAAGTCATCCAATGGATTTTCCTGGTGTCCTGGTCTCCTCTCCACCAAAATCGTGTTATTGCTCTCTGAACGGATAGGATACATGGAGATGGCAATTTAAACAAGCTCATGTGGAAGGTGGGAATAGCCTGTAAGATAGCTTTAATGATCACTTCTCGCCCTCTAGTTGAAAAAAGATTACATTTCCATCCTCTAATTCGCTTGCAAATTTTCTCTTCCAAGGGTACGAACACACGATTTTTCCTTCTTCCGATCTGATAGGGAAGCCCAGATAAACATCCGAGAAGCCATCCGTCTACACTCCCAAAATATGTCTGAAATTTTGGCGCTTTCCAACATCAACATTAGGACTGAAATTGATTGCTGATTTCTCAAAATTAATCATCCGACCGGATGCTTTTCCATATTTCTGAGATCGCAAGAACTGTTTGTGGGTCAGATTCATTTGCACGGAAAAAAGAAGTGAGTCATCAGTAAAAAAGGAGATGGCTAACAAGATGTGAAAACCGTGCGCATCAAAAACCAACCAAATTACCAAATGTCTCTGCTTTTCTGATTAATTCAGAGAGTGCTTCAGCTGAGAAGAGGAATAAATAAGGAGACAAAAGGCAGCCTTGCCTAATTCTGCGGGTCGGTTTGATGAGATCAAATGGCTGTCCATTGATAACAACTACCAAAGAGGTGATAGAAATGCATTGAGAGACAAGATCACACCATTTAGTAGGGAATCCCATAATTTCCATGACGCAAAAAAGGAATTTCCATTCAATTTGTTCGTAATATCGAGCTTAAATGCAAGAAATCCTTTATTACCATTAACTTTCCTACTCATGGAGTGCAAACATTCAAAAGCAATAAGAGCATTATCAACAATTTGTCGGCCAGCGATAAAAGCACTCTGATTTTCATGAATAAGAGAGGGTAAAACACATTTAAGTCTATTAGCCACAGTTTTTGCCACAATTTTATATAGCACATTATATAGGCTAATAGGTCGGAAATCTGTAACCTTCTCCGAATTGTGTTTCTTTGGAATTAGAACAACATTAGTTTGGTTCATTGCTGCCAAGGAGGCTCCATCATTGAGGCAAGCCAAACAAGCCTTAGTCACCGAATCACCAACGGTCTCCCAATGTTTCTGGAAAAAAATAGCATGAAAACTGTCTGGGCTAGGGGCTTTGTGAGTACCCAAGTTCTGAACCACATTATCTACTTCTTCCCTGGTGAAAGGAGTATTCAAGAAAACAACGCCAGGAGGATAAAGTCGACTAGTGATACATGCGCATCCCTCAACAAGTTGCTCATTTGATGTGAGAGAACTGGAAAAGATTGACACAAAATAATTCTGGAATTCATTAGCAATTTCTACACCTGAATTTGCTTGTTCCCCATCTTCTTTAAGAATAACTGAAATCGAGTTTTTCCTCCTTCGGTTGGATGCTTTTGTATGCAAGTATCTGGTATTGTGGTCATCTCCTTTCAGCCAATCGACCCTTGCTCTCTGCCTCCAATACAACTCCTCACGCTCTCTAAGTCTGTTAATATGTTTCTCCAACACTCAGATCTGCTTCATGTCGTTAGCAATGTCATTAGAGTTTTATAAAGAGTCCAAATCTCTCTGTAATTCTTTAATTTGCTGCAGCCACTTGCCAAGGGTAGAATTATTCCACTTTAAAAAATCTGAGGCGCACAACTTGAGGGCTTCATTGATGTTGGAAAAAGAAGATGGCAGCCCCTTTGAATCAAGTACTCTTGTCCATTACTCTTTGACAATGTCATCAAAACCTTGTTCAAGAAGCCAAAGTGGTTCAAAGATGAAGCTTTTCACTCTTCTCTCCCCATCTTTAACCTATTTTCCATTAAAAATAAGGAAAATAGGTCTATGGTCAGATCCCAAATAATCCAAATGCTGAACCAGTGCATTGGGAAACAAGGTAGCTGCACTTTCGTCCCAAACAAAACGGTCCAGTCGTTCTTGCACAAAATACTGACCGTGTCTTTTGTTGTTCCACGTGAATCCTAGTCCAAAAAATTGAATAGAGTCCAGCAAACAATCAAGGAATGCAGTTCAAAAATCTTCCATCAAGTTGTAAGCTCGTTCCACCCCTCCTTCTTTTTCCAAATTTGACGTGATTTTATTAAAATCACCGCCACAGATCCACAGAAGAGAAGAGACAGTCTTGAGTTTGCATAACAATTCCCAAGAAAAGCCTCTTTGATCTTGCTTCGGATTACCATAAAATCCAGTAAACCGCGAAAAAGAATTACAGCCAGATTGTACAAAAGTATCAGTATGTCCAGAAGATTATGATTGGATGGATACACTAATCTCATCATACCAAAGTAACATTAAACCACCGCTCCATCCCACAGATTCCACCACAAACCCATTTTCAAAACCCAACTTATATTTCAAATTAGTAGCCTCAAAACCAAAAAGTCATGTCTCAGATATGAAGACAAAACTCGGGGATAATTCACGGGTAACCTTCCTCAGATTATTCAACGTGACAGGGTTCCCCGCGCCTGGCACATTCCAACATAAACAATTCATGGTGACCAGTAGTCCTGGGCCCCAGGACTCACCGTTAACTTACTACCATCTACAACAACAATTGATTTAACAATCTCAGAAAGCCTTCCCTTCTTAATAGGACCGGTCTCACTCCTAATATGTTCCATTTCACACTTTCCCCCTTCTATTCGAGCCTTCCCTACTAAAGAAGGGTCAGTCCTCACCTTCCTCTTCCACTTCTTTCCAGTGTTTCCTTTCTTGCTATCTGCTTTAGCTAAGCTAGCATTCCCGCTAGTGTTAATTTCCACCCTCATCCCATTTAATCCTTTCCCTATTTTTCCTTTACCAATCCCATCCCTGTTATCCCCTCGTAAAAATTCAGCTTGTCCCCTCCCTCTTGAAGCCATACCATCAATGTCACCATTGGATCTTCTTCTCCCATTGCCCACCACTGCCCTTAACCCATCATGAAATTTGAATACCTCTCTGTCTTCAACTATCTTTCCCTCAACAATACATTCATTAACTTTATGTCCAACAACTCCACATCTATAGCAAAAGTCAGGTAATCGCTCATATTGAAGGGAAAAATATACTCTTCTTTAAGAGTATGGAGAACTACACTTACCCCCTTTCGAAGTGGTTTGCCAATGTCAATTTGAACTCGAATTTGTGGGACAACATAGGAGCAGTCCACTTCTTCAACAGTTCCGAGAAGCTTTCCAATGACCTGAAAAACTTGTTCTGTGTGACAAATTAGAGGAACATTGAAAAGTTGAACCCAAAAAGAAACCAGAGTAAACTCCATGGATGATAGGTCACCAGCTCCGCTCAGGATTTTCAAAGATAAAAGTTGATTATTAAACATCCATGGACCACCATCAAGTACTCGATGTCGATCGGTCATCGATCCAAAGTGAAATAAAAACATATTCTGGTTGCCTTTCGGTTCTATAGTTACGTTCCGAGCCAGCTGCCATACATTCCGCATCACTCTGTCAAATGCTTCCTTGTTCACCGGTTTTGACCCCATGACTTTCCCTACAAGACAGAGCTTCATCGAGTTGCTACCCTCCGAACAAGCTTCCTCGGACAGTACCAAGCATGGAGTATCATCCTCATCAATTCTCAAGCTTTCGCAGAATTTCCTAATCTCTTCTGGGTCCATAATCAGCGCCACAAAGTGAAAGAGAGAATCCCCAACCAAATCTACCTGGAAAGCAACTAAGCAGCCAGAACAAACAGCTAAAAGAGACCAACAAACAAACCCTTTGTTAAACCGTTTGTTTTTTAAACAGTTTTAAATTTGTGTGATTTTTAAATTTTATTTTATATAATATAGTTCATTGACATTTATATAAAATTTACAATATAAATTTAGTTTTTATTTGGGAATAAAAATAAAAACCCATATCGTTAATTTAGTTAAAAGAATTGAGAATGTATACTCATATTAATGTACTAAGAGTAGTGTTATGCATAATAGAGCCTTGAATTATGGGTCTTGGGTTTCGAAAATGTTTAAAATTTTAATAGATAATTATTGAAAAATATTTATTATAAATTATATCCGTGTTTATCTCACACCGTCAAATTGTTTTCTAGATTGGTTTCAATACTAGTCAATTCATGATTTTTCCGATTGATTTGCTCATGAAGATTCAATTCTTTAAAAACTGATTAAATTATATTAACATATTAAAATATTTAGTCTGTAAAATATGTATGTCATGAAAAATTAAATATCATTAATATATATATCACAAAAGTTTAAAAAAAAAAACCAAACGAGTCAATAAATAACATGTATATTTTATAGAAAAAGTTGATGTTTAATCATAGGCAATTTTATGTAGATATTTCGAGAATTATAAAATAAAAATATCTGAAAATTATGATATGTATTAAAAATGACTAAATAACAAATTCTACTATAAATGTTGTAATATATATTATCGTTCATCATTTATTCTTGCTAAATTTATCGTATGTAACATAATTTCTCGTGCGTTACACACTGCAGCCTAATACAAACTAGTACAAAAACTTTATTTAATGTTTTTCTTAGGTTTTTTGTGTAGATAATTTTTTATCTTCATTCATGAAAGATATTTTATTACGGATAGCAACTATATTATTTTCCTTTACACATACATAAACGGTCAAATATTATAGTTTAGAATTTTTTTATACAATCATATTTAATCTTCTTGAATTGCAATTGTTTGATAACAATTAAAAAAGAGGGTTTATATATGGATTCAAAATTCAAATTTTGTATAGGTGTCAATATTTGATTGTGTCATATAAAGGTAATCATTAAAATGATGTGAGAGTTCACGTCACATTGAATATGTGGTCAAATGAAGTATTGTCATGTGTCTAAAATTTACAATTTAAATTAGTTGATAAATCGAATGTATTTTAAATTGGTTGTCAAAGATAAATAAATCAAGCATCTTCTTATAGTAAATATGATCATGTTCACGTGAAATTATAATATAAGTTGGTGAAACATTTGATAGTCTCGATATCTCACCAGACGTATAGTAACATATCATTTTCAGGTGAAATTTTTATGGCCACTTGATCTAAAAGTTTAAGCTGATAGATCAAGCTAATTTTATATTATTTATTATATTATATTTTCAATACGCCCCCTCACATGTAGCGTGAAGGGTTTTTTTTTTCAATTAGAGCTTAATATGTGTAAACTTCATTTAATTTGGTAGCGGTACCGCGGATATTTGAACTCAAGACTTCTGTCGATTCTAATACAATCTATAACCACATGTTCCATTTTGGAATGATACTATCGGCTTTAGGCCTAGCCTGTGCAGCTTTGCTCTTAGGTTTTCACCTAAAGGCCTCATATCAGTTAGAGTACATCTCTTAACTTATAAGTTGATTTCTTTTTCTCTACCAAAACGAACTAGAATTAAGGCAATCACAATCACTCTAGTTGGCTGTACTTCTAATACACCCAAGCAATATGAGATTGGAGCTATCACAGTCACTCTATCTAAAAGGGCTTAACGCCCTCGTTGGCTATGCTTGCAACACACTTCCAATTGAGCTCTTCTCTTACATCATCTGTAAATTATTATGGCCATTTAATCTAAAAATTTAAATTGATAGACCAGATCAATTTTATATTGTTTATTATATTGTATCTTCAGCATCCTGTACATTTCATAGGATTCATATTTACTTCACATATCATTCATTGTGTATGCATTGCTTGGATTGACTCATAATTATTACCCTTTTAAATTATTATAATTTAAACTGTTGTAGAAACTGCGCTCACAATATATCTCACAACATTTGGCATGCAGAATCCTGTTGCTAATTAGTATCGTATCTTAAGCCAAATGGTGCGTCGATGAAGTTAAAACGATGTCATTGCGCAAGGGCTTATGAGGCCCTTGGAGGGCTTGTCTCAATAGCTCATTCGGCCTGTTTGGAGGAGCATACCGATGCTCTTACACAACCTCTGCCCATAAGGGCGTAGCGACGGACCACAGGTGCCCTCAAGATACGCGGCCCCACGCGGATACTCCTACTCCACCCATGTGCCAAAAAAAGCCCTTCGGATCCCCAATGGCACCCCTAATTAAGAACTGCACATTTTCTGCCTAAGCATAGCCAGCAAGCATTTAGAGCAAGCCAATTTATTTTTACATTTTTTCAAGGAAAATCAATTTCAATTGAATTCCAATAACATCAGAAGCAAACTGAATTTCTGTTCCTAGACGTTTGGAAGAAATGAATTTCAACTTTTTATGTCAGGACATAACATTTTTGTTCCTGTAATAAGAATTTTTTACCATTACTACTACTAAACAATTTTTCTGATACTGGAGACCGGCTTCAAACCATGTTTCAGTGCAGCTTTCCATACTAAATCAATTCTGTCAACGTCTATGGCCCCCACCTCATGGTGAGTCCAACCTTCCAAAGAATGCACAACTCCACCGGCATGGCACGCGTGCACCACTCCTCTCTCCATTGTATACTGGACAAGTATTTTTAGTACATATCAGTAATTTCCCGATCGATTATTCTATATGTGATTAAATTATTTAAGATTTGAATTATGTCAAAAGTCGAGATGGCTTACTTCACAAGAGCCTAGGCCTTCAACATCATCAGGCAATTTCATGGCAGCAAGATGCCCATAAGAGCAGTCTCTTCTGAATTGCAAGATTGGTGGAACCACAAACTGATGAAAATGTGCTCCAGATGGGGCAAAATTTTGCTCTCTAGGAGTGATCCACTTACCAACTATCCATGTCTACAACATATGAATCTTAGTTTAAAATCAAAATATCATATATCGAAAAATACAAGTTTTTACTTCATTGGTATGAATTACATACTTTGCAGTTTTGTGCTGCTTGATACTTGGTCACTTGGACTAAGTACTTCTGACAATCAGCTGGTGCTTCTTTCTGAATTTTTCTAAATCTTTCCGTGGATAGAGTTAGCATCTGTACAATTACATACAGAGTTCAATACTTGCCAACTGATATGTCTATGTTTCATTATAAGTGATGATAGGTGTTTCAAAAAGCTCAATACTAGTCGATAATCATGAGAAGTATAATAAGCTGCACGTACCAGAACTCGGACTTTTTTCCTGCAAAGGTTAAGGGCAATGGCTCTGCCAAGTTTAGAAGTAGCTCCAGTCAAGAATACTTCAGTCACATCCTCAGGGATCTCATTGAGGATCACAGCAGCAGTCAAGGTATTACCATGGACCACTCGAACCTTAAGGTTTGGGTGCATGTTCACAAATAATGTCCCGCCTCCATTCAAAGCCTCATTCTACATAAAAAAAAAACCCACAATCTAGAATTAGCATTTTATCGTTAGTTTTCAACACGTCCCTTTGCATGCAAGACTATCAACGTACTGAGAAAAATGACCTTATTTAAAGCAGCAAGGCTAATGACTTTAACTCCCAATCTATCAGCCCTGAGAATAGCCTCTTCTATTTGTTTATTGATGCCTTGTGCAGCAAATGGCAAGAAGTACTGCAAAAATAAATTAAAGCCAGTAATTAGTTAGAACTATAATAATTTTCAGAACCACTATACAGAGCACCATCTGATCAGAATTCTTACAAACCTGAAAACCAAAACGAGGAACAACCCAAGTTTGGTGCATCCGATTTCTAAGGCTGTAGAACGAGCTTAAGAATGTCTTAGACTTAGCCCACATGATTAGCATCGCGGTAAAAGAAATTGGCAAAAATGGCATCATATAAATTCTCGTATAGTAAGGCATAGACGACATTGATCTGAACACAAAAGGCGCGTGCATGGCTGCCGACATGTCTACTACATGTGCTAGGAACACGAAATCCGGAACTCTAGAAGGATTTTTACCTGCATTTTCAATCAAAATCGATAATTTACATTTCATTTTACTCCAATTTTTTAATTCTGAAATAAGGATCATCAACAAGATAATAATTATTAATTAACCTGAATCTATACTGATCTTTTTATGCAATTCCCATGATTTTCTGTTCAAGGTGTTTCCCAATGCATCAAATAGAGGCATGAAAAGGCAATAATTGGTAGCCATTTCTTCATGATGTAGACTATGGTACCTGTCATAATATTTCCCAGAAAAGTTGGTTAAGAGCTAAATCCTTCATAAAATTTATAGGTATAACTTTCATCAGATTCTTTAATACTGCAAGGCCTACCAGTCACATGGCTGATCATTTAGTTAAAATAATGGAGGATTAACTAAATTAGGTAAGATAATTAATACTGGAGAGAGGGCAACAATTCACTTACGTTGGAGTGTAGATGAGATATCTAAGTAACGGGATCGTGTCAAACATCTGGTGGGGAATAATTTCGACGTTGGAATGGCCCAAACATCTCAGTGCGTCGAAGATCAACACATAGCCATAGATCAAGCTTATCGACCCAAATCCAAGCAGAAAAGAATTAACTAGAGGAATTCCAATCATAATTGTCAACAAAAGATGCTCCAAAAATGTAGCATGTCCGGCTGCAAGAAAGGATCACATGAAAATTACTCAACTATTAGTGCTCTATAGTCTATATAGAATTCAGTGACAAAAGTAAAGGAACTTCTGAACAGTGTAAAATGTATATTTACTGCCTCATAAAATCACCTGTATAGACTTGTAGTACTGCTGATGAATGGTGCAGGGAATGATAATTGTTGAACAAGTACTTATTTTCATGAAAATATCTATGGATGTAATAGTAAAGAGGCTCCGAAACGGCGACGTGTAGCAACAACGCTATTACAATTCCCTTTGAATTCCATACACAGAATGATTCAAGATCTGGAATCATGTTCATCCCTAAGGCGGCTACAATTGCTTGAAGCAAGATAAAATTATCCCTAAAAAATAAAAATAAAAATAGAAAAGTTATTTTTCAAAAATGGGAAGAAAAAAAATGAAGATTATCTTGTACTTAAATTTGGGAAGAGAGATCAATCTTAATTACCACTGCCATTCATTGTCAATCTGCTTAAAATCGACGCCTTTCTTGTTAATAACACGATTACGGGTGAGGAAAAGAGATCGGAAGAGCATAAGACGTCCATGATACATGCAAGCCACCTCTAAGAAAACACAATATCAAGATATGAAGACACCAATTACTGTTATCGAATATGGTTTCTTCCTGATAATATCCAAGATACAGGAGTCTTGCAAGAAAAGGCCCATAAAGAATCAACTGTTACAAACACAAATCAGACATATCAGACCATGAAAATAAGAAAAGTCATCATTCATTGGCTAATCCTAAGGTTTTCTTTAAGTGAAATGTACCTTGAAAGTGCCCAAGAATTCCCAAGGCCAAGCCGATAAAGGTGCAGCCATACTTGCAGGAAACAAAGTTTTCTTAATTTCTTCCACTTCTTTTTTTTCCTCCAAAACCTTTGCAGCAGGATAATATGATGGATCTAAGATAAGTTATGTTGGGAATGGAGGAGTAGTTGAAGAATATACTACGTACGTATCTACTTCTTTAGCACCCTACACTTTGATTAAAGGCAAAATTGAAGCATTTAATCTCACCTTATTCTCAAAGTACTATACCTATTTATATAGATGAAGATATGTAACTAATACCAATATTAACAATCAATTACATGTAGACGAGTGGCAGAGCCATGGGGGCCAGGGACGGCAACTCCGCCCCCCCCCCCGACACTTGCCCTTTTTCTCTTTAATTGTACTCAAAAATTTTTCATATTTCTTCTACTACATGTAAATTACACGTATATTTTTTCCATTTAATTAATTATATTCATCGTCCCCCTTCCCTTAAATGTTTGATACAAATAGATGGTGATGATGCTTCTTGTTTGCCTCAATACCATTCAAGAAAGACAGATCATCAAAAGAATTGAACTGAACATAACTTGATTACGTACGAGAAGTTTGGTTAAGAGTTATTACAGTCACATATAACGGCTCTTACGTGAGGTGGGCTCCAACTTAACAGACATGTGCTTGTGATGAACAGGAGATTAATTATCTTTTGTTCAATTCGAAAGGCATGTAAAATTGTTTTCAAATGAGATTACTCGTTAAGTTGATCTTGAAAGGTTAAACTGTTAAGATCACCAACGACATATATTGATGGCAATACGATAAATATTCAAAAGCTCAACACGCATAATCTTTATGTTGTTGACTTATAAACGCAATTGGGTAGCTATGGGAGGTTGGGCGTGGCAGCAGAATTTAATGTTCCAATTTGTTTGATAGGAAGAAATGGGCTGGCAGCTGCAGCTGGTTTTGTACCACAATCATAAATTTGTTCAACTCTAATAAATTGTCGCTTTCACGAAACATAATCTATCGACAGAAAACTTTTCAACTCTCTTTGGTCACAATTTCTCATCATACGTCTAGTGAGATTATATTGTCAGACACACGTGGCGGGAGATCATTGCAAAACCATACACTTAAGATACATATTCATGTTGAAAAACGACAAAAAATTATATTAAGATTATAACATCAAAAAAATTTTAGTAGAAGTCAATACACAAGGCTGGTTATTATGGGATAAAAATTCAATAGTGAAGAAATACAGTAAAATTATTAATCGATATATAATGGTTTGGGCTACTATTAAACTATCAACATTGACATTTCTGTATGGACCCTAAGCTTAATATGATATCAACGCCCATTCAATCAACTAACATTTCCATCTTACCAAGACTATATTGTGAGGTATTCATGTATCTTTTATCCATCAACGCTCAACGAGTATAACGACACGATCTACTTTAGCATGATATTGTCCGTTTTAGTAATGACAGTTAGATAAAAGGTCTCTTGGCTTATAAACTAATCTCATTTTCTCTACCCATAAATGTGCCCGAGCATCGGCCTTCTAAGTTGTCGCTTAGGGCTGCCAACTATAACTCAATAAAAAGGACCTCGAAATTAAAAAATTATTACTGAAAGTTTAAATATTTATATTTTAAGTATATGATAGAATACATAAAAGTGACATTTATTAATTGATAAAGGAGAAAAAAATTAATTATTAAGTGTAACTAATAATCAGTTTGTTTCATATGACTACCATATTTATATATTTAATTTATTAATAGTTTCTACAAATAAATTTTTCAATATAAATTTTAGCCAAGGCCCTGCAAAATTTTAGTTTAATAGTTGCTTAGGGCCCCGAAAAACCTTGGAACGGCCATGTCTCTGCCCCCAAAAGCCTAGTGACATTTGGATTAGGTCTCTTATCTTATCAACTAGTTTCATATTTTCTACTCAAATAATATGGGATTGAGGCTATAACAATCAATTTATAGCTTCAATCCCACAATGCTTGTTTAGAGAAAATGAGATCTCTTCATAAGCAAAAAGATTTACTCCAACTAGCATGAAGTATTTTAAGTGTGAGACTAAGAACAACCCATGCGGACTTGGAAGCAAAGCCTAACTGGAAATGTGGTCAGTGGGAAAGCTGGACCCTTTAAATGGGGTTGATTGTGATAGCTCAATCTCACATTACTTGACTAGAGAAAATGAGAATTCTTTATAAGTTAATAGGCCCTCTCAAACTAGTATGGGGCATTTTAAGTGTAAGCCCAAGAATAAAATCGTGCTAGGTTCAAAACGGGCAATATCATGTCAAATTGGATTGTGTCATTACACAACATGGAGTGTTATTTAGGAAAATACTATTTGTAGGGAAACATTCACAAAATATTTTACAAAATAAGAATGATTTTATGATCTTACTTTTGTGTATTGTATAATCTATATATTAATTAATCCACTTAAAGCTCGGTACTTTTTGTACCTCAAATTTTCCTTTTTTTTATTTGGTAAAATTTGCAGTAACTGTTCATTTTCTTTTTAACAAAAATTTTTGTGAAAGAACTCAGAAAAGACTTGGACATGTGACCATTGGATTTAACAACTAAACATTAACTACTTTGCCTACATGTTTTGTTTGTTAATTTTTTCACTAATAAATTAAAATATCAAATCTGAAATATCAATTATAAAACAAACTCTAATCTATCATAATTCGTTAATTCACCATCTCTAATGTGTGTATTAGTGAGTTTAATATTATTTGAATTTTTTAATACATTATATATATTGAATTTGTTAGTTTTATTAAGATTTTTTAAAGGGTTAATTTCACAAATCATCCCTAACCTTTGAGTTAAGTCTCAGTTTCGTCCACAACCTTTTTTTTCCACACCACATAGCCCGAGCCTTTGATAAATACACACAAATAGTCTTTTTTACAATATCTTATAAATTTTTTAACAAAATAATGATTATGTCCTTAAACTTTTTAACCCCAAACCCACCTTCGGCCGGAATTTCGACGGCCGACTGCTAGAAAGGTACAGTTTCGGCGGCCAAAAAGTGGGGTGAATCCCCCTATTTTGTTGCCAGAAGACAGTAAATTGGAGGGATTGAACCCCTGGTTATGAGACAAATGCAGCCGGAAATGGCAGCAAAATCTCTGCCATTTCTGGCCGCACGAATGGGGAGTTCTCTCCCCTCCCAATTTGTGAGACAAATGCTGCCGGAAATGGCAGCAAAATTCGCTGCCATTTCGGACAGCATTTGTGTTGTGCTGTCGTTTTCTGCAACACAAATGAGGGTGAATCTCCCTAATTTTGCTGTTAAAATGGCAGCAAAATCGTTGCCATTTTTTGCAACATTTGTGCTGCCAAAAAAATTACGGCAACACAAATGGGGTGAATCCTCTCTATTTGTGAGACAAATTTTCGGTAGCAAAATCGCTGCCATTTCCCTCAGCATTTGTGCTGCCAAAAAATGACAAAAATGCTGAAAACGACATAAATGCTGCCATTTTCTAGCAGCACAAATGGGGGTGAATTCCTCCCTCCCTCCCAAAACCCGAAACGGCAGCAAAATTGGGGGATTCACCCCACTTTTTAGCCGCCGAAATTCCGGCCGAAGGGGGATGTGGTGTCGTATGGTGTGGTATGGGGTGGGTTGGATTTTTTAATTTTTTATTATTTTCAAACCTTTTTTTAAATTTTTTATTATTTTTAAACATTTTTTTAAAAGAATTTAAAAAGTTCAAGGGGCATAATTGTTATTTTGTTAAAAACTTTATGGCATATTGGAAAAAAAGACGATTTGTGTGTATTTATCCAAGGTTGAGGGTTGTGGAGTGTGAAAAAAAGGTTGAGAATGAAACCGAGACTTAACTCAAATGTTATAGACGATTTGGGAAATTAACCCTTTTTTAAAATGAGGGTAATAGGCATTTTTTCATTATTGTATATTTCATTATTGTGTGTGTGTGTATATATATATATATATACACGAAGGATTATATGTAAGAATGTATATTGTTTTTTAAACAATCATGAACTTTATGATTATTAAGTCCATCTATCTTATTGATTCAATTAATATATATTTGTACTTTTATATTTTTTACATAGTGTAAATATTACAGATTTATATTTAATTATCTAATAATATATTTTAATAATTTTTTCTACCCGTACAGTGTACGAGTGATTTAAATAGTTGAAGAAAAAATAATTTAAGCGTAATATAGTAAATTTACCTATTTTGTAGAAGCTTTTTTTACAAATAGTATAACTTGATATTTAACACCACTAAATGACGACAAAGAAAGCTGAAATAACCACTTCTATAAAAGAGGAAGTGACAAGTCAATAAGAGTAATTTAGTGTGTAGAGAGAGAGGGGTGAAATTTTTACTGATAGCTAGTACTCTAGATATTTTCTTATACTCAATTTTCATCTGAAGTTGGAGTACACTTTTTCACTTTCAATCAAACAACTACTTGCAACTACTAATGTTTTGAAATGGCACAATTCAGTTAGTAGTTTTAGCTTGAGATGTCTCCCTTTTTTTTTCAGTATATTTCGTCGTGTCTTAATTGTTTTGGTGCTCACATTTTTCAATTCAATATTGTCACAGTGGTACCACGAAGTAGAAAACATTCTACTTGAACTCGAAAATAATGACAAGAAGGAAAGGTGAAATAACCTCTCTTGTAAAAGAGAAAGTGACAAGTCAATGAGAGTAATTTAACATCTTCCTTTAGTTTCAAAAAGAAAAAATATAACATCTAAAAAACAAAAATAAATAAATAAATGAAGAAAGAAAAAAGTAGTACCATTGATATATCGTTATACTCAATTTTCATCTGAAGTTGGAGTATTCCTTTTCAATTTTCACTATCAATTGAACAACTACTCACAACCACTAATGCTTTCAAATAGCATAATTCAGTGCTTAACGTTGAGTTGTCTCCCTCTTTTTTTCAGTATATTTCATCGTGGTCCTAATTGTATTGGTACTCACGTTTTCTATTCAAGTCGCACAGTGGTACCACAAACTAGAAAAACATTCGAGATGGGCTTTCACCTACTTGAAATAGAGAGAGATTAATTGTATTAAAAGCTTAGAAAACATTCAAGGGATTGCCAAGCAATATCAGAAGCAAAGCAAAAAAGATTCATGTTGCATATTTGAACGGTCCAGCTATGGAACCCAGAGGAACCCAGTCTCCAATCATATACTGACACCTCACTTAACACACACACACACACCATATGTCAGCATCTCATTAGTTTCTGGACTCCGTAAGGAACCCAACCATGAGTTCCTTAGAAATTTCTTATATTCGAAAGCCTTTTTACTGTTTTCCAATAGTCAGCTGGATTCTATTTGATTCAATTTGAAAGATCCACTGTGCATGATCATAAATTTGGAGGATTTCATTCTTTTACACTTACATATGATGTGTTTTCAAAGTTGTGGTGATGCTTTTTGTGCAATTAAAAACACTATTTTTTATAGAAACATATCAGGCTCCGAATTCAGAGCCAGATCTGTTTCTATAGCCAGACAATTAAAAACACTCCTTTTGTGTCAATCTTTGACACATATATTGACTGATTATCTTATTTTGTTTCTGCATTACCTTTTCTCACTTGTTTTGCGACACACACACACACATACACACACTTTCTACAAACACCTCATGTGAACATATGATGCTATATATAAGGTGTCATTCGAAGACTAACCATATAATGGGACTCAAAGATAAATAACCTTGCTTTGTATTCTTAAAATAATAATAATCAAATTATTACTTCAAGAACACCACCTATTGTATTCGATATATATATATATATATACACATATCAAGATTATTAGAAAAGAAAAAAAAAAAAAAAAGCAATTTATCGAAATGGAGAGACATCTTCGTACTTGTTCCTAATTGGATCAACTTGGCAAGTTGAAAAAATTAACGTTTACAGCTAAATGTGGTCTAGCTAGAGAGTTGTCAGAGTTTGCCCTGGGACATAGACTAATAATACAACACAACTATGAAATCATAACCATTAATTGCATCCAGTCTGGAACTCTTGAGGCAACTAATTATAATTCTCATTATAATCATATATATCAGTAATAACATATGCTTTTCTTAATGTCAAAAAAAAAAAAACATATGCTTTTCTTAATTATTTTTTTATTAATTAACTAATTAATATAATATATATATATATGATGGTTCAGTTTTGTATATCTCTATTTTATTCCCAAATATTTGGAGTCTAATAATCTTATGTTTCCAATAAATTATGCATGATTTTATCACAAAAGTTACTAAAGAGATAGATAAGGCTCTAATGAGGATATAGATCGCTTACATGGTAGAAATCTAATAAAAGCGGCCCCTTCTGTTGGTGAAGCCGTTTTTGTTATATTTCCGCCACGTAAATGATAAGACTCTTTATTAGTAGATAGATAATGCTCTTTAGCCAGACCGATTTTATCACTATTATTATAATAAGATGAACTCCAAATTTACTGTTCAATGAACAGTAAACTTCATTTTTTTTTAATTAATGTTTGCTAAGCTCACACCATCCGTGAAACTTCTACATTTTTTTTTTTAAAGCTTGACAAGTCACACCGTCCCCAGAAACTTCTTCTTCCTTTTTTTTCTTTTCTTTGTGATGAGTTTTGAAAATGAGCATGTGTAAATTAAAACCACTGAATTCATCCATATATTTATATATTTTTCAGACACATGTGTACATTGCATCTAAGTGTTTACATTTCTTTTGCAGTTTTCATTTTTTTTCCTGACTTATAATTTAATGTCTAAAAAATTATACAATTAGTGGATATAATAGCGGCAAGTTTTACTCCTTAAATCTTTAACCATTACAATGATATTGTAAATGCTTTTTTTCTAATGAAATGATGCATACTTCTAGCTTTTATGTTTAGTTTCTAATATATTTATTTTTCTCAAGTCTTTATACTAGACATTATTTTATTTTACTTATATAATATGAAAATTACTTCGTGTTTGTATCAGATATATTTTATTAGAGAAATGAAGAAGCAAGCTCAATGAACAATCGTCAAGATCCGTATGACCTGATGACATCCTAATTAAGTTCTTAAACTCTTAGTCAATAGTTTGATTCCCAACTCTTACAATCCCTTTTCTAATATAAAAAAAATAAATAAAAGCTTTACGAACAATCAGACAGATAATTTTATAATGCAATTTTGACTTTTTAAAGTGAAAATATGCGCCATCTATTTTAGATTTGAAATTTCATCGACATATAGGTATTATACGTTATGTATTGTACTTTATTTTATTTTGTTATTAAAGCAAATATTATAAATATCTCATGTATTATCAATTACATACATTGTGTAACAATATCTATGCTGATTCGAATTAAAAATGAAATGTAATATGTACATTACACGTATATTTACTAGTATATAAAAAAAATCTTTGACCAATAGACAGTACACTTATTTACCATCCATGAACAACCTATTTACGTAGAACAATAAGAAACACAACCTCATTTTATATTGTCACGTGTCTCTCTTATATTGTCATATATGTGAGCCGGATGTGGCATATATTTGTATGTATAAAATTAAAATCTACACAATTTATAGTATCATCAATGATTTTCAAATTGTGGTATGTTATTCATCACATGTTTCTTGCTTTGTTTCGCCTATAGGTATCAAAAAAGACGGGCCGGGCCTAGCCGCTACCCTTCAGCCCAACACGGCCAGCAATACAAAACAACCCGCACGAGCAGGCTTCCCTGTCCGGGCTAGACCGGCCTGAATTTTTTTACCTATGTGCCGGCCCACCATATGGCCCATGCGGGCCTCTTTTTTGCCACATTTTACATTTAAATTTTTTAATAAATAAATTACAATCAAAATACTTTAATGAGAAATTTACCACATTTTCTAGAGTTATTACTAGTCTTTTAGATTTTTAAATTTTAATTAAAAAGTAAATATATAAAAAGATAAAATTAAAATTTTTAATAATAAACTTCAAATATTTTATTGCATAAAACACCTTGAAATTCAAGTATTGTTTACATAAATTTATATAGCTGACAACTTGATAGTTTTAACAATTAAACTTTTAAAATTTATAACATAAACAACATAAATAGCTATTTATTAAATTACATCACTATAGTTATAAACTTATAGTATATGGCCAGTCCCAACATCCAACTACGGTCTATTGACATGACAATTTAAAACAAAAAAAAAATTTAAAAACTTTCGTCAAAAATGGCGCCTACGATTCCTTGCTGCAGGCGCTTTTTAGGCAGAGAGTCAAAATTTAATTTAATTTTTTTGCGGGCCAGCGGTTCTTTTGAACCAGCCCACCCTGTCGACTGCAGGTAACAACCCGTGACTCAATCCGGCCGATTATGGGCTGGCCCGGTAGGCCTGCCCATCTTGACAACTCTATTTTTGCCATTTGAAAATCAAACATGAAGACAAGCTTAGAGAATAGAGAGGATAATGTTATGTAGATTATCAAAATTAAGTACATGATATTGCAAAAGGTCGAGTACTTAAAAAAGGTCTGGATATGATTCCCACCCGCGAAGATTATCTCCAGTTATTAACCTAATTAACCTTTATTTGACGAATTCAAAAATCAATTTGTACCATTTAATTATACAAACAGACAATCATGTGTGTACTTCTTGTACGTGCAGACGGTGTTAAATAAAAAGGGATCCTACGGAATTTGACGTCAAATTTATCACCTGAATCTATGCCCCATGCATTAATTTGCACATGATATTTCAAGGTTTATCTATGTAGCAACTAGCAAGATACATATATCCAATTGCACGATGGGTCCTGTCCGTGGGTCTTCCCCCCAATGGAAACTACCAAAACTTTGAGCTACTACAACTTTTTTCTTTGAATCATTGTTGAAAAGATGGGGTGAACTTCTTAGACACGATCACATGCATGCATGCATCAAGATACCATCAACACAAAAATGCAACTTGCAACTATAACTGCTTCGATATTGAGTTCCAAGTTCCAATAATTGCATATGCACCGGTATCTATTATGTTCGCCTTTCCATTTTCTAGCGTGGTCTATGAGGCTTTCAAATTTGACGTAGTCTTATGATCACTTCGATCACGAGCTGCAATTAGCTTAAATCGACTAGGTGTAAGACTCAAAAAGTATTATTGTACTGACTAGGTGTAAGACTCAAAAAGTATCATCGTACGGACTATGTATAATTTGCTAGTCACCGTGAGGGCTAAGATTGGTTAAGTACTCAATCTATACATGAACAGGCAAACGTGCTTATGAAAGAAACACTTCTTCATAAAAATGCAACTTTCAACGATAAATTCTTCAATGAGTTTCAATTGCATGCATGGACTGGTATCTATCTTGCTCGCCTTTAATTTCATTTTCAAGCATGGTCTAGCGATGAGGTTTTCAAATTTGATGTATAGTCTTATGATGATCACTTTACGAGCTATAGCTAGCTGAAATCGACAAGTGTAAGTCTCAAAAGGCATCACCGTATTGACCATATATAGTTTGCTGGATTGGTGAAGTAACCATAACTACCCTTGGCCTTTATATGAACAAGCAGACGCGCTTATGAAAGAAACACGTCATAATAATATATAATTGTCTTAGTTCTCTTGTTTTGACAATGACTTAAAGAGTGCAATTTGCCAACGAGTATTAACCTGGAAAAAAACACAGGTATAAATGCAAGGACCAATATTGTACCTACCAATGATGTGAACTGTTCCCAAGCCTTCCAATTTTGCCGAAGGACCCAGTTATTTAATATAGCGCGGGCCAAAATTAATATTGTTGATTTTTCTTAAAGATCATTGATCTAAAGAAAATTACCGATCGTTATTAATATGATTTTATATATATGTAAATATTGATGTAAGATTTAACAGGGTTTTTTACCCCTAGCGTCTCTAACCTCTCATATTTTTATGAATTACGTCCCTAACCTTTATTTTTCCTTGGTTGGGTCCTCAACCTTTTAAGAACATTACACCTAAGGTCCTAATGACAGAAACCGTCTATTTTGGTCGTTAACTCAGGGGTATTATGGTAATACAAAAAATTAAATATTTTAATATTTTTCTTTCAAAAAAATATTTTCTTTTCCAAAAAAAAATATTTAAAAGAGGGACCCGCCTCCCCCACAAAAAACAAAAAAAAACAAAAACAAAAAAAGCTGCAGAAAGGGCTACCGGAAATTGGGGGCTGGGGAGTCCCTCCCCTTTTTAGCTGTCGGAACCCAGGGGCTCCCCCTTTTGACTACCATTTCGGGCAGCCAAAAGGAGGGAGTCCCACACCCCAATGGCTGCTGGAAATGGCAGCGGAAGAGCTGCTGGGGGAGTCCCCCCAAGGGGTAGGCGGGTCCCCTTTTTAAGAAAAAAAATTTTTGAAAAATAAAATAATTTTTTTAAAAGCAAAATATTAAAATATTAATTTTTTTGTATTTTCCCATACTACCCCCATGTTAACGGTCAAAATAGACGGTTTCCGTCATCAGAGACCTTAAGTGTAACGATCTTAAAAGGTTGAGGATCCATTCAAAGAAAAATAAAGGTTAGAGACGTAATCTGTAAAAACGTAAAAGTTTAGAGACACTAGGTGTAAAAACCCAATTTAAAATTCGTCTAGCAATTAAAGGAAAAATATGCATGTTCTTCATAGTACCATATTCAGTAAGTACTGACCATGGTAACTAACCATATGTATGTGTTAATCAAAATTTTGTACTCTAAAAGTATCATACTCTGTCCTATTGGTAAAATCTAATAATTGTTAAATTGAAATCATTGAACACACATGTGAATTCTTGATTAGTTTAGAGTATCGTATCTTCGCTACTCTTGGAGTACAAATGTACAAGAATATTTTCCAATTAATATACGAGAAGATTTATAGTAAGATCGATTACCCGGAAATCCAGAATCTCAGAATTTATCCTAAAATGAAGACTATCATTTGCACAGAGGATCCAATTAATTGATTGTTTGAAATCACTTATAGTCTGTACAGGTTCTCATGTTTTTATTCTCCCAATTCTTGTGATAATGAAATTTTTTAGTAACTTCCCCCTGGCGCCACCCCAACCGCAAAAGCCATCAACTATTTTGCTAATTTAGAATACTAGTTTTGAGTACGTGATTTGATTTCAATTGAGAATCAACTAGTGTGGATTTAGTATTATTAATTAATTAATTTGATAATGTTTAATTGATAAAGTAATGATAAATAAAAACGGAACTACCATTTTCGTGGATAGAATTGATCAAAATTTTAATCTAAAAATAATCAGGATTTACTTGAATTTGTTTTTAAGTATGGATATTGATTATTTAATTTTTAATTTGAAAAGAAAAATAAAAATAAAAATAAATTGAATATAGTAAATTGTGGGGGACTAAATTGAAGTAAATTAGGAAGTTATAATATAATTTGGACGCGATTGAATAAAATATGAAAGTTAGGATTATTGATGAAATATGTAAGCAAATAAAGCTAAAATTTCTATCTATAAATTTTTAGACCTGTAACAAATGTATGTTCATAATTTGCGTTTGAAAATTAACTCTTATTAAATTTCAAGCTGAGATCTTCAGTTTGATATTTATACTGCAAATCCTTTTTCTACTTTATTTATTATAAATATATGAAAATATCCATCCACTCAATAGCTAATAAGAAAATCCCAATTAGATTAGAGTCCAGACTCCAATCTAAATAAATAGCACTTAAAGTAAGAAATTAAAATATTTTCCCTCATTCGCATTTATTTATATATAATAAGGATATACATCTATTTTTTTTCTTTTTGATGCAAGTAAAGACAGGGGAAGGGAGAGATAGATGTGATTTAAACTCAAGACCTCCTATTTAAAATTTGAGTACTTAACTTCTACAAGATAATTTGAACCTATATTAGCAATAAGAATGATAGCGAAGATTTAGGGGAAAAATGAACATTTGTTTCTCCAGAAAGGCTGTGGGTAAACTTGGCCCAAATCACATTCAGATTTTAGCCCAGGCCCTAAGTAGGGGGCCACAAAGTTCCGTGAGTGACTGGCTTGACTCAGTGGACCCAACTTAACAAATCCAATGGCCCAATAGTTAAATATAAAAGTAGGGGCCCACTCAGATTTTTTTCGATTTATATAACCTGGATTTATAACAAAATTCTAGTACTCCAGGATTTGAATAGAGTAGAACAGAATCTAGACGCTAATAATTAAATTAAGTTTTATAAGAAAATTGAATTAAGAAAATTATTTTTTAAAAATTAATTCTAAAAGTAAATAAAATTTTAACCTATCGTAAGGTGTTATTAAATCGATCCGGTTAAGAAGATAGATAAGGCTCTTGATAAGGAGCCTTACAACTTACGTAGTTGCTTTTGTTAGATTTTCGTCACATGAGCAGAAAAACTCCTGAGAAAGAGCCTTATTTATCTCTTTAGTAAATTTACGACTAAATAGTAAAGTAAAATTTGATGATTTAAGAGTTAGACAAATGAAGCCAAAACATAAAAAATGTGCTAAAGGATATGTAAGTAGGACAAAATTATAGTTCTACAAGGATTAGAATTATTATTTTGTCTAAACTTTTATTTGTGTAATTTTCTAGTTTTAGTAGGATTTTTGTTTCATTTTCTTGCTTTCTAAGAAATGCTTTCTAATAAGACATACTTAAATTAGGTAGTATATTGCGTCAACCTATGTACAATTACGATAATTCAATTATTCGGTTATTAATAAAGACATTTTTAGTTTTACTCAATTTTTTAGTGGATTCCAAGTTTATTATTCTTGCAAGGGTTTCACTTGAATCCTATTTCTAGGTGGAACCCTATTTTATTGAGATAATTAGAGATAATCTACTCTTTTTTATATGAGTCTCAATTCTACATCTTATTTTGAAACTAATTAGTCTCTTACTCGTGCGCTGCACGGGAAAACCAAATGAATAGAAATCTCAGAAAATAAAAATAAATAAGAAATTCAATATTAAATATAAACATTGAATAAGGAATCAAAATATGGTGACATTGAAAATAATCACAAAATCCAATTATAATAAAATTATTCTATAACACACATATATAGATAAATGAATAAACAATTAGTTAGCATCAAATTTAAATCAATGGGATATAATAATAATAATAATAATCTATATATCTATATATATATATATATACACACACACATAAAACTAATGTCATTACTATTTTTGTTATCCCACCCATTTCACTTGCTAAATCAGGTAAAGACATCTTGGCCATTCATTTCATCTTTCGATCTCATCCCCTCATTCCATAACTTATTTAGTTATTTTTTAATTACATTTATTTATTACTTATATCATTTTTATATCATTTGTAAATTAAGATTTCCCTTTTTAAAAATTAATTTGAGATTATAGTCTTTATCTATTCTTATCTTCAAGAATCTAAGAGGTGTTGCAAATAATTTCTGATTTATTATTTTTTTTGCTAATCGACACGTGGAATCTCAAGTTTCAGATTTCTATACTGGATGTATTGTATCTTTTTAGATATTTTGCTAGAGTAATCTATATTCAAAGTTTTTTGATTATTTAATTCAAAATATTTTAATATTTTTTTCTTTTAGCTAATGCATTAATTTTTAATTATTTTTATATGATTTTAAATCGAGTCATTATTAGATTAATTCTTTTATATATAATATGTATGGTTTGGTTAATGTTTCATAATTTACAAAATTGTTTTTTCGGTAGAGTCACGGAGAAAAGGAAAATTTTTAATTTATTACGGTATAAGAATGACAATGAGTCCAGTCAGAATTGGATATGCTATACCTGTTACTCTACCCATTAAAATTTTTTTCTCCCATTCCCACTCAAATCGGGGAAGGGCTGGTACGGGTAATTCATATCACCAATTATTGGAGAATTTATATATATTTTTTATAAATTTTTATTTTCATTTTTTGTTTAATGAATAGTATTAATAAACACTAAAATTACAATTGAAATTACTAAACTTTCTTGATAAGTTTTATTATCTTTTTACTTTCCAAACCTAGAATTTTTAGTAAGTATTTTTATTTTTTTCAAGAAACAGTTAAACGAGTCGGGTACGAGAAAAAATTATCGTAACATTCCTTAACCTATTGTTAAGTTGGGTCGATTTTTTATCTCATCTCCAAGCTAATTATTCGTTTAGTCGGGTATTCCCGTATTAATAGGATCAAGTACCCATGGGCACCGGGTTTGACGGTGTTTTTTTTTTTTTTTTTTGGGGGGGAATTTCTACTAAGGCCGATTTAGAGTACTCTATACAGAATAAGCACATAATAACTATTAATTAACTATAAGATAATCAAAATATTGCAGTTTAATGTAGATAATCATACATTACTTAACATTCCGTACTAATGTTACGTATATAATTTGATTTGATATCTTTCCGTGCAACGCACAAGTGAAAATCTACTACTAGTAGTAGTAGTAGTAGTAATAGTAGTAGTAATAGTAATAATAATAATAATAATAATAATAATAATAATAATAATAATAATAATAATAATAATAATAATAATAATAGGACGTAAAGGCATGTATTTATAATGATTATTGTGCTGGCGCTTGTAGTGGACGCAACACGCGAAGATGTTATTGGTTAGGCCTCCGATTAGGTGCTCAATTTGAACTTATATATTCAATTTGCCATAGCTTTCGGAGAGTCAAATAATTATCTAAGAAGAGTTTCCATCAGTGTTTAAAAGAGCGTCAACGTTAAGCCACTTTAAAGTAATCTTTTCCATGCAACATCTTTACCAGCAAAAAGCCATCCCAACGCAAATATATTTGGTAGATCTCTATATCCCATAGGCGAAACTACCTTGCACTATAATTTCATAAAACCATAAATGGACCAATGTTATATTTGTTCCACCCACAAAATCATTCTTCATTTCCATCATTTTCAAAGAAAAATCACAAAAAGAAACAACTTATAGAAAGGGGAAGGAATGGTGTCAATACTGATGGAACTACATTAGTTCATGAGCATGCTTAGGAATAATCAATTGTTACAAAAGAAAAGTTAGATATGTCAAGAACAATTAGTTTTGAAAACCTTGAAAAGACATGCCTAAAAAAAATTGATTTCCAATTAGACGCTCGTTCAATAGAATCCATCTTCTCATTCCTTCCCAATCACATGAGATATCATCGATCCCTCTCCTTGGACGACATTCACATAAAACACTCAGCATTGGACTCAAACATGCATGAAATAGCCAAAATAGTTTGAAGAGGACAGAGAAACTTAGAATAAGAAATAACAGCCAAAACACAGGTAATCAGAAACAGCGTATCTTGGCCCGACATGATATGGATCTAGAGCTTTCCTGGTTAAGTACCAGATAGTCAAAACACAGACGCATCATTAATTTTTTTGCCAACATATCTCAAGTTATAACTTTCTAAACCATTTTTCCATCCAGGTCCGTGATAAAATACATCAAACTGAAACTAAATATAAATATATTTCAAATCAAATACACAGACAAAACGAAGATGATGGGTTGCATGTTTAGAACATACCATATCTTTACCAACATTCAATTCTTACAAATGAAATGGGATATTGTCCGTAAACCTAAAAGCCCAATGTTCCAAGAAAAGGCTAAAATCATCAAATGTTGATAAGGTCAAGAAGTACAAATAGTGAGAAATTGATTAATTGGTAAAGCAACATGTTTAATCTGGTCCTGCATTTTATGCAGATTTACCCTGAGTCTCTCTGGCTCAACTCTACTCTATTCAATGATTTTGCTATCACAGAACAATGTGAATGATATTCCAAGAAAGCAAACATTAAGGTGAGCAAATCCATAAAGTGCATTGAATTAATAATATACACACACAATGTGCCCTTCTAAACGCCAAACTAAAGATAAGATGTTTACATAATTCTGGAACAAATTAAGAAAAAAATGAGAAATGTGCTTCCAAAATAAATGTATACTCCTCATCTCCATAGACACACAAAGTATCACAGAAACTCCTATTTAAATTGCTCGATCAATTCCCCCCTCTAGACCAATGTCATCGGTACTTGTGATGACAGATTGTGTGCATCTTTCAAAGGGATGAAAAGTTGATGCCCTTTTATCAAAATCAATTCAAACTTAAACATCAGCTTGCCAAGTTTATCATCAGTTAATACTCAACAGTAAACAACCAAAGCTGAGCCCACAAGGAAGAAAAGGAAAGATGACGTAGGAATGAATGGGTTGCACGGGATAACCAATTAAAAAGCAATGATGTATGAATAGGTTGATGTCCGTTTCCAAATCGACGTTTCTCAGAAGAACTTGCACAGTTGGCCATGTGCCACAGATTAAGAACAAAATAGTTAGCTCAAAAAAGAATATAATAAATAGAAGAATGCGGACAGTTGATGATAGATTGCTTAATTAGTATACATACATCTAAACCAACACAGCCGATATTTATTGCTCTGAAAAACCAAAGAACGCAAACTTTAGAAAAAGAGAACGGAGACGGAAAATTATGGTTACTGATTTTCTAGCATTCTTGCCGAAATTAAACACCTCCAAGAAAAAATTCAAGGCATATTCAATTATCCATCGGGCGTTTCTCATAGACTGATGATCATCACTCTCAAAATTCAAATTGATTCCCTCAAACACAATGAACTTACCTTATAAAAAACCAAACCAAACCAAACATGGAGAAGATTACGATCAATCAAAATCATGAGGATAACCCAAAACCCAGAAGATCCCGAAGATTACGCCCATTTTTACTTCTTATGGAAATCAAAATCAAAGGAAGAGATAAACTGACAAGATGCAAACGGGAGGTTTGAGAAAAAATGTGTAAATCAGATAAAAACCCAGCTGTGAAAGTTACAAAATTACCCTTGTCTTACGTGCCAGACAACAGGTGGGAAAAGGTGCCAGAGACGATTAAGTATCTTAATTATATATTTATATATATATATATATATATAATATTGGAAATCTAACATTTTACATTCTAAAAAAACCTTTATTTTCTTAATATTTATTATTGATTTATTTATTATTAAAAGTATTTATATCATTATTTATTTGTTTAAATAAACTTAATACATATATATATGTATGTATATACATATACTAGTCAAGCACATGCTTTGCACGTTGTCCGTTTAAATTTTCGCTACAATATGCATGCAATAAAACAAAGTGGGCTAAGAAATGCAAAAGTATATTAGATATCTTTTATACCCAAAAATACCTCAGAAAGTGAATGTTATTCAAGCCCAAAAAAGAGAGTATATATTGAAATGTAATTTAGGATTTTTACATATCTGAATAGTCTTCAATAAATCTCTATGCCTCCTATAAGAATCAAGTCAAACCTGTGAGAATAAAAGATCACAATTGGCAAGGATCTTGTATTCAACTCAAACCCATTTTCGAAAATTTCAAACACTATGTTGTTCATGGAGAAAAAAATCTAATTTGCAATTTTGATGTTCATGTTAAATACTAATAATGTATGTATATAATGAGAATCCAAGTTCAAATTACCTTAATGATAAAAGAGTAATCAAACTATGAGGCTGGTGTCGGTTAAAGGTCCAATGTAGCAATTTTGCGGAGAAAACCACTCTTTTGGTTGTATTTGGGCATCCATAACCAACCAAATAGTAGTGGCTATTCAATTTTGTACTACGCATGTCTCAAGCAATGTGGCATTGTTAAAAAGACTACAACGATTTCTGCCCAATAAAGCAAACCCAGACACTGCCACCGACCTGAAACACGAAGAAACAAATCGTAGTAGCTAAAAAACCCTTCTAATGCTAAATCCTACAACATAAAGAGCCTCGTTTTAGAGACAAACATCATGCTCTATAATTACATCAATACTTCAAGATAAATTGTATTTAATTTTACAATTAAGAAACTAAAAGGGACATACTGAGGTAGCTTACATAGCACAAATACATTGAAATTCAGATCAAGGGAGAAATAGAGAAGCAAAATCACAGAACCATATAACAAACATGAGGCAATGAATCAGTTTGATGAACTTATAATAATTCTCTATGTATATGAAACAAATGGAAAATAAAACATAAATCATATTCATAGCAATTTAACATTAGAAAAAAAAAAATCCAGGACTTTATTTAATAAGCAAAATAGAATTCAAAAGACATAGTGGTCACGTGAGCACTGTTTATCCCCAACAAACTTTGATTCTTCAAAATCTAGTCACCATGTCAATTACGGGTCAATCGAGAAAAAATTATATATCAAAAAAAATTGAAGCCATCTAACTTATCAAAGTCCATTAAATTTCATTTGGAAACTATTTAACTAACAATCCGGCAAATCAGCATGCTAAGCATCTCAGTTACATGTCCATTGGCGTTTGGACCAATTGCCCAACCAATACAATATTCTTATCTACAGAACGGATGCATAAAAGCAGGCAGAAGACTGATGCACGACGAAGTTCCCTTCAACCTAAAGGCCTCTTTGTGGAAGTATCACATCCAAAAACCAACACTTGGTTTCAAATAGGGACTCTGCTAGTAACCTAACATCCTATTCAGATCTTTTATCTTTATTTTCTCATATCTATCCCACAGAAAAAAGCTTGACCTCAATCTTAAAACCATTAAATCAATTGAGCAAACCAGGTTCATTACAACGTGACATTTTCCATTGCATTGTTAGAGGTCTCTTTGCAAAAATTTCACAATCAAAAACCAGCACTTGGTTTCAAATAGGAATAGTACAGGTAAAACCTAACATCCTATTCACATGTTTTATCTTTATTGTCTAAGTTCTATTCCACAGAACAAACCTAGACTTCATGATGCCAAAATAGCAATAATAAATTATGAAAAAAAGGAAATAATAAAAGGTCAAATAATTTCAGCAGTGAAATCACAGGAAAAAATGGTAAGGGAATATGCACATCTTCAATTGAAAGGTGATTGCTCAAATTATTCTGTCAAAATTTGAAACATATTAATCAATTACAAATCTTTGTTTGTCTGTAATCATACCAATACAAATCCACCGAAGAGTCCACTGTTAAATAACCAGGACAGTAAATTAGAGATTATAGCATTTTCACTGCACATAATGAATAGCATATTATACTTTCAGGTCCCACTAACCTATAAATGGTCATTCCATAAGATAGAAAAAACAAAACAAGAGAACACTAAAGCAGAAAAGCAAGTATCTTTCCTTTTCAATCTCCTTACTGCCCACCAAACAAAGTATGTACTTAGGACTCAAAGAACATTAGAATGTCTACTTTTCCCTTGGTGAACTTCTAAATTAACTCTTACAATGTTCTAATTTTCTAGTACTAATATTTTGCCTTTTTTCCATTGATCAGATCAAGTCTAAAAACGGAAAGCATCTTCTAGGATTGCCTCAATCTATTTTATTCACCACTCTAATCTAAAAGTTTAAGCTCTAGGAGACACATCTGTTTATTGAAATTTTAGTATTCAAGTTGGCCCATATTGAATCTAGGGAGCACATTCATATATTTGAATTTAGTATTAAAACATACTCAAGCTCATAATCTCCTAAACCCTGTCAAATGGCTAAAACCACAGCACAAAAATATTGAGCAAATGAACACTCATAAATTGTTCTTTTCTGCGAATTCATAAATCCTAAGAAATCAACTATTATGATTACATCATAAAACAACTTCAGCATCAGATAATTCGGGAACAAATCAATTATTTACAGGAATCTACAATGTATTAGAACATTCTTTTATCTTATCTGACACCAATAGTGTTTAGTCAATAGGCACTTGTGAAATAAATCAAGACTTAAATTTTTAGCCACGAAAAGCAAACCACAAGAGCAACAGCTAGACATCCAGCAACAATTCTTGCAGTGAGAAGATTTGTGGATGCAAGTATCAAAACCATCCCTCAGAATGACGAACCAAGACCTAAAAGGGTACAAGGAAAGAAAACAAATAATTTTCCTCCATATGAAAGTAAATGTCAAAACTGAACTAATTCCACATAATTCAGAATAATGATAAAAAATTATGATCTATATATATATATATATATATATATATATTTGTATCATATATAGCATATTGGGTAGAGAATTAGATAAGACACAGCTAGACATTCCTTGTTTCAATGGCATAATTTCTTCTTAAAAAATCAATCAGTAGAAACTTCCCCCACCCCAAACCTCTCCCAAAAAAAGAGCCCCAAGAAATCATGAAAAGAAACCTCCTTCAAGGACAAACCCACATACCCAGGTCAACAACGATGTTGACCCAAAAAAAAAAAAAGAAAAAATACGTATCACCGCCGCAACAATCCATCGTCGCCCCGACGCTTCAAGCACAACGAAACCAACTGGAAATGGAAACGGACCAGATTACCAGAAAGAGAAGCGTAGCGACCAAAACAACGAAGAGCCGGTCATCTACTAGGGATTATGAGGGGTAAAATGGTAAATGAACACGTCTACAGGTAAGGGTAAAACGGTAAGTACACTGTTGTAAGGAACAGTAAATTATGAGTAGGTGAACAGTACCATGGGAAGAATACATTTACATATGTGTAGGCTATATATCATTGTTACCCACAAATTCATCAGCGCTGCTGCCGTCACTGCCACCACCACCACCGCCATCACTTCCATTCATCAACCATCATCACCACCCACGTCCGCTGCCGCCGCCAATACCACCACATCCGCACTGCCACCATAACTCCCACCAATCCATCCAACCGTGCTTCCAACACCACCACACACCGCGCCACCACGATTCACCGCCATGGAAGGAAGCAAGACATTTGAAGGAGGTGGTGCAGATCTGAGTTTCTGTCCCCTTTTTTTTCACCAACATGTTTTTTTTTTTCATATCGAGCTTCCTTGTCTTTTGAAATCTTGAAAAAGTCGGTGGATTAATTTTACAACTTTTGATGGAAATATAAAGATGTTTACGCCTCAAAATCTTTTCCAGCTTCAATGCGTGATTTAGTTCTCGATGTTTTTGAAGAAATTTTCCAACTTCAACGTGGGGTTATGCCTCATAATATGAACCGTTGAACATTTTGATGATTTTGTAAAAAGATTATGCGCAATTTAGTTTTTTTTCTTTTAATTTGAAAAAATCTAGACCACCTTCAATGACTCAATGTGTTTAACACCAAGGGTTTTCATGTGATTTTTACCTTTCTTAGTAATTTTAGTGTTTTTTAGGTGGTTTGGTACAATATTTCTTTTGTTATTATGTTTTTGTTATGATGCATTTTTTGTTACCACTAGTTGTGTCACGTGCATTGCACGTGTTTTTTTTATAATTTTATAAATATTAATGATACTACGTAATGAAATGAACAATGAATAAATATTACTAAGAAATTGAGTGTATACAAAGAGAGAGATAAAGAAAGAGGAGGATGGTGGCTGGCGCCGCTGTGGCGGCGCGCAAAGGAGCGCTAGAGTGGATGAATTGAATTTTGGGGGCTAGAGTTCCTGATGAGAGAGACTGTCTAATTTTATCATTATATTTGTATGCCTTTGTGTAAAATTGTTAAGTGAAAATTCAAGCAAAAAAATCATTGTATGCCTTTGTTAATTTGTGATTTTGTGTATCAGTTTATCTATCTGCCGACTATTATTCTGCCTTGAAACACAAGCCAATGAATTCAAAATGAGAATAGGAAAGATGAGGAATTAAAAAAGAAAAAAACTAGGTTGAACGGGTCAAACTCGACTCGGGTTTGCGGAGTCGAGTTACGCGGGTTGAACCCGCTTATACACCCGCGACCTAAAACTGGACTCGACCCAACTCAGGTTCTTTACTTCTAAACCGATTTCTGGCCCGGTTTATTGTAAAACCAAACTCAACCCAACCCATTGCCAGTCGGGCCGGTCAGGTTTGCGGGTTTGCGGATCATATGTCCAGCCCTATTCATAAATAACATATCGTAAGCTCTACATCAAAATTCCTATAAATATTATTTTTTGGTTCGAATGAACTAATTTAAAAATATTGGGATCTTCAGAAAAAGTATAAAGAAAAATTTTACTAAATATTGTGAAATTTTAGGATCAATATGTTTATAATTTAATCTCAGTTTTTAATTATTATTAAAGTAGACGTTGAATCTTTAATTTGAGACCGTATTGTATATTTTTCGATTTCAAAATAATATTTTAATTATAATTATAAAAAATGAAAATAAGCAAAAACTTAAAGAGTCAAACAAATATTGTGACATTTTGTTTTTGACAACCCTTCCAAAACAAATATTTTTTACATAGCGAAATGGTCGATTCCAATAGGATTATTAGTTACTCGTTGGATTTATTCGGGACATTTTTCCACTAAGTGATTTATATGAATCATTAGTCTCCCTTTTATAGAGTTTCTTCCTTATATTCATATAGTTCCACACGAAACAAAATAAAAGGCCACCAAAAAAAGGGGGAAAATGAGGACGAAAATATGAATAGTGAAAAGAAAGTAACTCTTTTAATAATGTAGATAGAGATTATACAAGAGAATGAACTCAAATTAAAAATTATAACAAACCATATATCATAACTCTATTTTAAAATGATCTAAACATATCAATGGTTAATTAATCAATAATATGGCCAAATAAAATATTATCATATTTCCCTTTACTGACACATGTTCCTACTACATTGTGCTATATTGGGTCTATAAA
This sequence comes from Nyctanthes arbor-tristis, assembly GCA_963692815.1. Taxonomy (NCBI): domain Eukaryota; kingdom Viridiplantae; phylum Streptophyta; class Magnoliopsida; order Lamiales; family Oleaceae; genus Nyctanthes; species Nyctanthes arbor-tristis. The sequence goes on along the minus strand of CAVNYN010287899.1, from coordinate 49,725 downwards.
GATCTAATTGTTAATTCAACATTAAAAGTTTCTTATATAGATTGTCAAAAAGTTCATACAATTGGACTCAAATAAACTAACTTAAAAGCGTTGGGATGTTGAGAAAAATTTAAAAAAATAAAGCAAAACTTTTACTTTATATATCTAAGACAGTTTCACGAATGATATGTTTATAATTTGCTTCAATTTGTTAACTCATATTAAAGTATGAGTTGAAATCTTTCATTTGACATCAATATTATGTATTTTTTGATTTCAAAATAATATCATAATTATCAAAATAATGAAAATAAGTAGAAATTCCTTATATCATAAACAAACAAACAAGCCACAGACCCCCTTCCAAAAAAAGGAGGGGGTGGGGGGAATTAGCCAACCAAAGTGTGAATAGTAGCAATACATATATGTAGGATATATATAGGATAGGATATATTTTATAATGTTACCATGTTTTGAATTTTGTTACCATAGTTTTTTTTAGTACTTTTATTTTTCATTGATTTTTGGCATTTGTTACCGATTTCTTGTTCTTTGTTAGCATTTAAAGGTTTTACAGCTCTCCAGATTATTTTGGGAAGAAGAAAAAGTACACAAAATACTTGGGAAATCTTGAAAGATGACATATCCCTGTTGAATATTATATTGAGCAAATTGGGTTTCAATTGCTTAACAGTGGCCCCAAGTCTCTTAAGAATGAAAGTCGAATCTCTTGGTCAAAATCTGCATGTGTGGTACAAAGTTGGTGGGGAAAACAAGAGGTCGGCAGTGTTGAGATGATTAAGCTTGGTTGAATAGAAGCAATTTGATTGGGATTTGGCTGTGGACTTTAATGACAGTGGAGCCAGGGGTGAGGCTGACACTAGTTGCCGGGGTTTGTTTGGTTTTGTCTATCGGAGGTACAAGGTTTCAAGCGGGTTCCGGTAATATTTGAGAAACAAATATTACCGGAATAAAGCACAAGCATTTGTGGTGGATTCAATAAAGCACAAGCATGGTTTTTATGTCATTTTATAGATGGATATGTTTGTAAATAAAAAAATATTTTTAAGGTTTGGTGTAATGAACAAAAATTGTAGTGGCAATATAATTTGCCTTTTTCAAAAACTATTAAAAAAGTGGTTTGTACCTAAAGAACCTTATTTTACATTATTCTACAATTTAACCCGTTATGATAGAAGAGGAATGATCAAATTTCTATGGTGAGTGCTATTTTAGTGTTTCAAATTTTTAACAGTGTGTAAAACTCTTGCGTTAATGTGACACTTGATAATGTATTATCTACCATAGGCATGTCTTACAATGGCCATTGTGAGCATTTGAGGAGTTCAGAAATTGACATCTATATTAATTAGTTCTCTGTAAACTATTAAAAGCCGTGTAAAATATTCAAGTTAATCAAATAAAAATATCAGTCCAGTTGGACAATTTAATAATCCTTGTGAAAATGTTTGTCAAAGGTGATAGGAATACTTTGAACTATATTTATACCGTGCGCTGACAAATTTGTAGAGACGTCGAACAAACAAAGACAAAAGACACAAAGGATGTCTGTTTTATATCAAATAAGTCGGACTATTAAAAATACACATCCTAAGAAGCATATACACAGGGAATCAAGGTACGTAAATAAGCGCTATAAGTAGAAAATGAAAGCAATAATTGCAAACCCAATGTATAAGAGTCAAATAAAAACCTCTACCTCCCGTATACTTCTAATATCTACTCAAGCCAACCACAACCTTACGACACGATCAAGGGTATCCTCGTTTCCATGCGTTGTCTTCCCGATTGTTTCTAAACGCGCAGCATCCAGCAGCGTAGACGATTATGAGAAAGATGAGGAATATGATGTTGACATCAGCATCCTCTTCCAGTCACTCTTGATGTTGTCCAGCAATCCAGCCTTGCACGAATCGCAGCCGTAGCACAAAACATTAGGATCGTTGCTCCACTTACCGCAGTCTGGATTCTTCAAGGTCGATTGAGGGGTGCTAGTCCAGTTTGTCGGGCCAACATACCCGAAGTTGCAGTCGTTTGATGGCTTACAGCAACCAGACTGTGGAAATCATAGAACAAGTAAGTTTAAAGGAAAAGTTGGGATACCAAATATAAAAGAAACTCAATGTGAGGCTATCAGATAACTTAAGAAATCAAGCAATAGAAGGAACAAGGAAAAGATTGCTGGCTTATAAGTGCTTCAACTGGAGTCCTGTTTCATAATATAAAGGCTTATAGATATGGCGTGCTTCTGCAGAGATCAGAAGCCTGTATTCAGAATACAGAAATACAAAGACAGGCATCGATATGATGCCAAGAAATGGGATGAGGTAGAAATTGATGAATAAGATTCAAGCAAGAAACGTACTTATATAAACTAATCCAAAACTCTCCGCAACAGATCGGAAGAGCGTGCAAATATAATAATAACCAATATCAGAACATGCTGAATCCAATTGTTAAAATTCAATTAAACACACACAAAAAGGGTTCCCTTTTATGGTGTTTTCATGAACTAAGTGCAATTGGATCGTGCTGCAACAAGATAGAATAGCCAAACAGGATTTACTTTGAAAGAATAGATAAATTATTGACAAAGAAATAGATACGAGGAGAAAACAACATGGGAGAAATCAACCTTAAGAATCACTCAGCACAATCCTATGGAATGAGTAGTACCCGAAATGTTAAACACAAAAAGAATGATATACTTCCTTTTTGCAATCAAAAGGAGATAACCTTTTCACAATATCAAAGTCAAACAAGGTTAAAGTGGCCCAGCTTTTTAAAGACACTAATAACAGTTAAAGGTTTAAACTTTCCAGAAAAAAAAGGTATCCTTCACTGGAAAAAAAACTGCAAATTATGCGTGACGTTTGTATACCTGAAGAGAGGAGAGGTGTTTCTTGTAAAAATCATCAGCCTTAGTGGATGAGCCATCATCACGAAGCCTCTTGCAGATCTTACTGTCCTGCAAACAGCTCTTGATTTTGTTCCAATTCTTGTGATTATTGACCCTTTTCTGCAACCAATTGGAGTAATCCCCAAGCCGGTATTCCTTATACCCTTTACCAGACAGCGACTCTCCGGCCCCTTTATTTGTCACCACGAAAGCAAAAATTGTGAAGCAGAAGAGCAACACAATCAACAAAAACATGACAAGAAGATAAACCCACAAAAGCCATGTCACTCTGCAGCATGAACCCACCAAACCAGCCAACGAAACCAGAAGAATAAACACACCCAAAACAATCACGGGTATGTCCAGAAAACGCTCGCACTCTGTGTTGGCTTGTTTTGAAAGCCATATCCCCCCTCCTATAATGGGAATTGAAAGCAAAAGCGTGATTAAATTGAGAATACCCACCAAATTATTACTCACACGCACCATGTTTAGATGTCTTGGTATAACTGATTTCCCAAGAAAGTATTCCTGATTCAATGTAGGAGTAGGACGGTTACTAATGAAGAATCAAAAATATCAATAACTCAACAGAATTCAAGAGAACGGAGAAATTAAGGAAGTGGGGACTAGAATTAGATGGAGAAGGTGAGACTTTTGTGCTGATGTATATATGCATACGATTGTGTTCTATATATATTGAAGGGTTGGGTTTAAGAAGATTCAAAGCAATGAGACGAAGAAAAAACCGAGTAGGGATGACGCGTGGGACGTGGCAAGGTGGGGGAATTTGTTCTTGGCGAATAAGAGTACTGTTGAAAAGTCTACTTGTTGTTTGATTGGATAATAATAGGATAACTTGTGGGACCCATAAGAGTTACGTAACGGTCACAAGACTTGGATAACCGTCATTTTTGACGGCGTTAGTTTTTGGAGAGTATTTATTTATTTTATGAATTTATTTTTTTTAAAGATATTTTATGAATTTATTAGTATACATTATTTTATCTTTGTGTAGTTATTAATTATTAACAAATTTTTATATTAATTTGACTTTTAATGAGTTTGGCATTTAAATTTTCTATAAAAACAGATAGCCGGACCAGTTTAGCATTTAGTTGGTTCCATCCTTAGATACATTGGAGGAGCCACATGCTATTAAAGAGGTGAGTCATATGATTTTTTTTTTTTTTTTTTTGAAATTACAAGGGGGGATTGTAAGGGTTGGGAATCGAACCCTTAACTAAAGTTTTGAGGATCTAACTAGGATGTCATTCCGAATTAAACCTTTATATATATATATACACACACACACACACACACACACATACATATGTATATTTTACATGGCGAAAAAAATTTTTCAAAGTAGGGCGCCGACCCACCATGGGCCCTCAGTCAGTGCTTAGATACACATACGAGCACTACATAAAATGATTTTACATTTCGTGCATACATACATCTATGTAAAATATGAGTATTATTACACTTGTTGTGACTGCCAGAAACCTCATTTCTATTTATACATTATATATAATCTCTCTCTCTCTATATATATATGTATATGTATATATGTTACTAACTAATTACTATGTTACTAATTTCTCTATCACATTATACGTATATATATAATAGTCCCGGTCTCCCAAAAGATGTCTGGCATGTTGTAACGTTTGACGCTTATATGGTGAGAGATTATTAAAAACCTAGCATTAATGCAAGTGTAATTAGTGGATGCAAAAAGATATTTGTTGACTTTGTAGATCTGTGAGGCCATTTCAGGAAAGTGGAAACACTCAAGTATGGTCCTTAGGGGACACATGATTTGTCTTGCTTAACTCTACTATATTAGATCTGTGAGGCCATTTCAGGATTTTGCTTACCTACATAGAAAGCAAAGGGGCATGCATCCACTTTCTGGTCAAGAAAGAGGCAGTCCCACTCAATGCCAACCCTAAGATTGTTTCACTTGTCTTGACTCTTGAGATGGTAAAATTGTAGACACTTGCATTAATGCTTGAGAAGAAAATCTTTTTGGTTAGTGATTTGAGGTTTTATGAACTTAACCTATGAAATAATCAAACGTTACACTAATTAATGCTAGTGTAATTAATGCCCCATATTTTTAAGTAAACATCCTAAGAAACATAAGCTTCGAGATTTTTTTGGTCAAGTGCAAAATATCTTAAAATATCTCACTTGTAAATACTGTCCAGAAAGCCATGTTCTACTTTCTCCGTCCCATGAAAATAGTCCCAGTTTCCTTTTTTGTTTGTCCCAAATTATAGTCCACTTTTATTACTTAGTTTTTAAATTTTCTTATGTGCCCCTATTTAATCTATATTGATATCAACAAATAAGAACTAAAATAGTTGAATAACAATTAAATGAATGGGCATATTGGGAAAAATGTTCATAAATTCTACTTTTCCAAGAACTTTAATTGGACTTTCTTAATCTATGTGAAAATTGATATGGGACTATTTTCATGGGATGGAGGGAGTAAAATGTAAGTCAGTTTTTTGCTTATTTGCGGCTTATCTTGACAGTGTGAGAGCAGTAGCGAGCATGTCTGGGTGGGATTGTTTTCAAAAGATAAACCAAGAATCAGGCGGCCGTTTTTTCAATATAAAGTCCACCCAAATTTGCTAACTGTTCAGAGATATTTATATTATCTCTCTACACATAAACACAAATCTGATTTCTTACAAAGGAGCTCTGTATATTCCAACACGATATTACGCAGAAATTATAATAGGCAATTGTATAGTAGTGGTTATTTTTTATTTTTACATGCATTTAGAATTATATGTTGTACATGTTTATCATGGAAACAGAAAAGAGAAAGAAATTGTAAAATCACATTGTATCCAGAAACCAAAAAATTGTGTACTGAAGTAGACCTAGCAGCAGGTTAACTCACCCATTCACCTGGACAAAGGGAATGATAGTACTTTGCAAATTTGTCACAGTCACCAGAGTCTTCTGCTTTGCAGCCACACACCTGATAATGAATACAAAGTTACTTCCAGGTTTATAAAAAAAACATGAGCAAGTGTTTAAAGGTCATGTATACCAGTATACCTCAGCTATTGCGTGTTTGAACGTACAGTGTCTAACAAAGCTTCGGGTCTATATAAAATTTTAGAGCATTCTAATCCAGGGCCCAAATATAAAGCACTGAAACCCAAATGAGAACTTCGATTACCCCTCTTGACATCAACTAATATAAACTTTTTACTTATTCATGTCGATAAATTTAAAAGTACGAGATGATTACACTTGAATAATATCACCTTGGCTATTATATAGTTTCAGAACTCCAAGGTGCAATACCCAGGAGTTATATTCCAGTGCCCAAATTAAAGCACTCAAAACTCAAATGAGAACTCTATTTCCCCTTTTGGCATCAACTAATATAAAAGATTTTAGTTATTCAAGTAGATAAACCTAAAATAAAAAGATGATTACTCTTGTAAACCATTACTAAATAAATGTCATTGTGACTATTATATAGTTTCACAACTCCAAGGAGCAATCCTCAAGAATTATATTTCTAGACTTTTCTAATATAAGAGTTGCACGGCTAAGATTCCCCTCATTCTCCCATATCAGCAGTTATGTTTGAGTTTTGACTAGATTATATTGGACTCTGATAGATATTCTGACCACATTTTAGTAAAAAATCTAAATCACAAAGATACTTAGAAACAAAACAAAAAGACAACTAAAGGCTCTAAGACTAATATGCATCAAAGACACATAAAAGACATAATAAACAACCATGGATGACATCCTTTGAGCTACAAAGTCAACAGTTGATAGGCAGTTTTTGTGTTCTAACCGCATGGATGAATGTACCTCAGTCCTAACATGCGCAAATATTAGATCAAGACTCAATCAAATAAACATGTATAGCATCAACACAAACCAAATCACAATAGGTAAGGAAAGCAGGAAATTCATAAGCTAGCCATGGTACGACGGAATACTGCTCATATATGAGCCAAAGTGGTGCTAAGAAAGCATCAGAAGAGTACCTAAGCATTTATCCAATGTTAGTTTTTGTCAAATGTTCAGTCATATTTTGTTACCAACAGAATTAACCAGTTTAACAACTCATCATCAACATGCAAAAGGCCTTCAGTGTGCCTTCTTAGCAACAAGTAATGAATCAAAACAAAGATTTTTACCTATGGAACTCAATGTAGCGCGTGAAACAATGTCGTGTTTGATTGGTTGTTGGGAACCGAAAATCAGCAGGTGCAGTATTGAGCTCAATCTGATATTGAAGTTCATAGGGAGGAAAATAAGAATCCTTAATGACAAAGGGCAAAATATTCCAGAACTGATACTACCAATTAACATCACATAACCCTAAATCAAACGCAGTCGTGCAAAAAAAAGAAAGGGGCGAATTCTTCAAGCAATCACCATACATTTCTGGGGCATAAGAATCCTCCGGCAATAAACTAAGCATGAAATCGTAATATGAATTTAACCATTAAATAAGATTTTCTTAAGCCCCTGAAAGAAAGCAAAATTAACAGAACAAGATGGTTTGATGCATTTACAGATCATGCAAATGAATACCATGCAACTAAAGATTTGAAATGAAACGCATACAACGAAAAATATACAGCAGAAAATAAAAAATATCAACATCTAGTAAGGGGTTCTACCTCGGCCATTGAATATGTAATCGATAAGAGAAAGCCCTGTGAAAGTTCAAATCACAGAAAGTTTGAGCATTCGAGGGGTAATTGATAGTTAATTACTGTCCGGTTCGTGCAGTGACCAGTGAAGGAAGCTCAAACGCTTCTGGGTATGTGCATATATATTTTGGGGTCCTTCAAGAAAAATAATTTTAGGGACTTATACGACAATTCAAAAATTTTTCAGGCATTTTCAGGAGGCGACGTTAGAAGCATCTCCATTCCCCAATACCGACAATGCTATTTATAGGGCCGATTTTCACAATTTTTGAGCCCGTTGTCGTCTTGCCAAGAAGAAAAAGAGGGAGAATATAATTATTTTATTAAAGATGAATGGGGCGGGGGCGGGGGGGGGGGGGGCAGAAAAAAAAATTGGAAAAAAAAAATTTA
>CAVNYN010287899.1:0-41701 GCA_963692815.1 Nyctanthes arbor-tristis | reverse complement strand
CCCCCCCCCCCCCCCCCCCCCCCCCCCCCCCCCCCCCCCCCCCCCCCCCCCCCCCCCCCCCCCCCCCCCCCAGAAAAAAAACTTGGAAAAAAAAAAGTTATAAAGGTAGAAAGAAATTCAAAAGTAATGATAAAAATAGTAAGAGTTAATTTCACTTACTGCCCTTAAACTTTTTTGTCCTCGTGGGTCTCTAATCGTTCATAAACCTGCACGATAGGTCCTTTTATCATTATTTAGCTAACTTTTCATAACAAGACGTTATACTAATTAACTTTTTAATTTTTAAAAATATATTTAAAAATAATAAAGAAGTAAAAAAAAACAAAAGAAAAAACCCAATCCAACGCCCCCACCCAAGAATTACCATTGGAAACGGTAGCATTTGCGGGGTGAATCCCTCTATTTGCTACTAAAAACGGGTCATTTCCGGTTGCTAAAATGGGGAGGTGAGGGTGGGGTTTTCCTTTTTTTTTTTTTTTTTTTTACTATTTTTAAATATTTTATTTTTAAAATTAAAAAGTTAAGGGATATAACGGTCATTTTTATAAAAAGTTAACGAAATAGTGATAAAAAGAACCTATCATACGAGTTTATGAAAAGTTGGGAACCCAAGAGGTTGAAAAAAAAGTTGGGGACTCAGCCGATTCTTAACTCAAAAGTTGTAAACGATTTGCCAAATTAACCCAAATATTGATAGATGATAAGTAAATGGAGATTGATTTTGGATGTCTCATGGGACATACAGGAGAAAAAGTGAGGAGAGTATGAGATAAAAAAGAGAAAAGTGTTGGAAAGGCTTCCTTTCCCTAGGGCATAGCTCAACCGGTCAAACAATCAGCGCAAATGCTTGCTTTCAGTGGCAAATGGGGAGTTCGAAACCCATTAAAGGTATTTGGAGGGATTATTAGCACATCATTGCCAAGTATTGGAGGTGTGACGGTAAGCTCCTTTCTGCGCAGAAGTGTATAGTCTTGTGAGGGGAACTAGTGACCAGTTGAGACAGATCTCGTGATTTACCTCCTCTCAGGTTCTAGAGGCAAGGTTCCTAGAGGCCCAAGATTAATCCGGCGCAAGCTGGGATATCTTATGCCAAAAAAAAAAAAGATAAAAGTGATTTAAAATAAAAGAAAAAGAAATGAAATAAGTAAGGGGTTCCTATTATTAACTATAAGAAAAAAATAAAAAATAAAGAGAAATGTTAGAGAGAAAACTTATGAATTGTATATTCATTATGAGAACTGAAGCCACATATTTATAGATTTGTGTCTAGAATTTCAGGGATACACTAATTATTGAGTAGTGCTATTAATCTAGACTGGATATTGGCCTCTAATTTAGTTGGAATTTTTTCATTGAATGATGGGTTGATAATTATAAATACATGGAGACATTCACTGCTACAGAATTCGCAAAAAAATAAGGAGTACGCATCGGTTTGTTAGACAAGCAATGTGTAAACTATAAGCGGTGATAATTTTGAAAATAAAGTTAAACTATAGGCGTTGGTTCTTACTAAGAACCAACACCTATACTATGCGTTTGAAATGGGCGTCGGTTGCAAGTTGGCAACCGATGCCTATTTATGTATTCCGATCTCGGCCGCTAAAAGGGCGTTGGTTCCTTTGAGAGACGGACGTCTATTCTTTTGTAATAAAAAACTTCTTCCCAAATTATTTCACATTCACAGTAATTCCTAGAAACATCCTGCAGCCTCAAATTCAACTTTCGACCTTGGAGTGGATGTCGACCAGATCGGACTTGTTAAAACACATTTGAAGAGTACGGGTAGCATCGATTTCAGTCTTGGAGTGCATTTCGATCCTCTAACACCCTAGATCTCTAACAAGTGGCGAGCGACAAAGATGGAAAAAGACGGCGCTGTGGTTGGCATCGTGGTTTTGAGGCTCGATTTTTTGTTATTTTCATAGCATGTCCATCTTTTCGAGTACTTTGTTCTTTATTTCTTAGCATATAAGTTATTTGTTGGCATTTTTAGAAGGGCAACGGCGACAGCACATCTTGAGGATATAAATTTTTCTTATCCATTTCTTCGCTTTTTTTGTATGAGAGATTTAATTTTGAATTTAGAAATTATATATGATATTTAGGGTTTTTGTTAAATTTAGTAAAGTTTCGGTTTTTGTTTTTATTAGGAGGAATATGAAATTTGTTGGGCTTATTTATTAACTAAATATATAAAGATATATATGATTTAGATAGATATTTATGAAATTTGAGATTGGAGGAAATGGAATTATTCCATTCAATAAGTTAGAAATGCTAATTATACTCTACATGTTCGATTCAATAAGTTAGAAATATTAATTACACTATACATGTTCAATTAAATGTCTCACAAATATTTTATTAGAAGTTTTTTACACTATTACAGCATTTTACATATAGATTAATATTATTAGTTCGAAGTAAAATTGTAATGAGAATAGATAATTAATTAATAAGTGTTGAAATTTAAGTAAAGTAAAAAAAAAATCAAAAAATCTAAAAATTTAAGGGTTTTTTTTCTTTGACTTAATTTGAATTTTTTTTGTGGCTAACTTATGTAAACTTACATTCTTGTAAAACGTTCTAGAAACCATTGGATGCTGCTTGTGCTGTGCTTTAAACGTAATACGGTGTACTTCTTGGACTCTATGGGGGATAAGAAGCGCACATTGGATATCAAGGCGGAATTGTCCACGTAAGTAATTATTAATGACTGTTTACATAATAATTTTTTTGTGTAACTTTGAGTTTATTTAACTAATCTGTACATTATAAATTTAGGGTACTTAAAGTGCTGTATGCGTTAGGAAAAATATTGAAGAACAATCTCATATGGAAATCAATTGCAGTATGTAAAGTATCCTCTGAATGTTACAATAACTATTGAAGTTTCATATTTTAGAGTTTGTTTGGTATCATTTATTTTTTTATTCATAAATTCGCATACCTTTGATTTGGCTACTACTCAACAATCACCACACATTTTAAACTTTATTTAAATCACCACCACTCATTTTCACTTTTTATAATTTTTCTTTATAAATTAAGTTTATAAACGTAAATAAACGGACCCATAATTTTTTAATTACTAATATTTATTTTCAGCTCCTTAGAATTATTAGTGCCTTCAGTAACTAGGATCCGATGAGTGTGGCTATTGTGTGATGAGAAATATATTCGAAATAGTCAGATTTTATTCTAATACTGAAGAATATCTTGATATAGTATAAATATTTATCGAAAATCAAGTGTTCTATAATTATTCATCTATATATATATATATTATATTATCAAAATAATTCTTTTTCTTTTTGTATGTTGTAGATTTATCATTCTGAGCCATATAGTCAAGTAAATATAGATGAGATTCGGAAAATGTGGGTCGAGTACTTTATCAACAATTATATGTGATTTTCTGGTCTTATCTATTTTAAAATATTATTTAATTATGGATTATGGATCGTCAAACAAACTTGTACATTTTAATAGTTAGTGCATATGATTTCAATGGTTACTTAATGACACAATGATTTTGCTCAATTTGTAGATTACATTATTACTAATATTGTTTAAATTAGTTATTGATTGTAATTAGATTTATGTTAAAATATGACGATGATTGGATAGTATAATAATATAAGAGTTATTGATATTTGGAATACTTAGATCTATATTCAGTATGATTAGTTTGTATTAATTAATGGTTTATTTACATTACTTTATTATTAATGCTAAATTATAGAGTAGTAGTTATTGGTTGTTCTTTCATTTGTATTAAGTTGGTCATGATAATTGTGTTAAAGTGTATGGAAATAGCTCCTGTTAGTGCTGAAAATTCTTCTTGGCTATGGATTGAGTACATTTCTTGTTCTAGCTTCGCAAGAGGGCAATAGATATTTCTGGTGCTATAAAAAAAATAAAATGGCGTCAGTTGTTTAATCACAACCGACGGCTAAGACGAAATAAAAAAATTAATATAGGCATCTGTTGTTAGTTTACAACTGATGCCTGAAGATTACAACAACTAACAACAGATGCCTGAAGATTACAACAACCGACGCCTTTGGTTTTCTTTAGGCGTCGGTTGTGCTAAGAAACCGACGCCTATTGTTATGTTTAGGCGTCGGTCAACAACCGACACCTATACCTTGAGAATAGGCGTCTGCTACATAGGTGTTGGTGTCACGACCGACACGTATTCCTAATTTCAACCGACGCCCATTAGGTTTTTTGTAGTAGTGATCCACCAATTCTCATCCAATGAGAAAATGCCAACTAGACTGGAGACTGATGAATAGCATTATTCCTAATTATTCACTCCACCTTGAATGACTATTATACACAACAAATATCTTATCAAAAACTTCATTTGAGAAAAACTCAGTGGAAGAAAATCTACCAAATTAAGGAGAAAAAATACAATTAGTTTTGATCACCTTTGAAATGTCCAAGTACTGTCTCATTAAAACCTTGCCAGAAAAATTCAGTATGACAAAAAGTGGTCAAAGAAAAAGAGTACAGGTACTCTCTCCAACTTCAACGATAGTTCTCATTTTTAGCCATCCATATGTCTCTAATATCTTCAATACATTGAAATATATTCTGTTTCAGGCAGTATCAACGCTTCAATAGTTTTATATTGAAGGTCAGTATCATATATTTTATAAACATTTATTCCACAAAAAATATGCCTCATTAAAACCTTATAAGGAAAAAACACAATGGGAAAAATTCAAGTGAAGGAAAAATAATATATTATTTTTTAGATACGTTATCGATGTTGCCCCATTAAAAACTTGTTGGGAAAACCCATTGATAAAACTTTAGTCAAGGAAAAAATAATACAACACTTATGTCCCTCGTGTTAACTGTAACGCATATAAGAACTTTTTGTTCTTTATATGCTCGATTCAAACATGCCAAATCCTTTTGAATTTTATCACATTAATGATTTATTTTCATATATTACCATTCGAATGAAACTTCGTGTTTCAATAATATCCACCACACATTTAATGCTCTTTTAGTATAAGTATCGATTTTTATGTATTGACATCGTAATAATATGGAGGATTGTCTTTTTATCTTACCCACTATTTAATGTCAATAATTTTGAGGAAATTGATTCATCATCCTCATTGTTTATTGAGCTCATAAGCATCTGTAGTCAACTATTATTTTTTGTCGATTCCATCTGATTTTAGTATAGACATAACTTATCAAGATCTCTTCATTCTAGTAATTTCAGATACGTATGCCTCTTTAGGTATTTTTTAATTAGTTATATCTGTATACTCTTCTAAAGTTTATATGCCTCAATAAGACCATCACAACTATCTGCTCTATTTTTTTAATAGATGTTTATTTAGAATTGACCACGTCATGCTTCAGGTATGATATTAATATCTCAAATCCTCTTATAGGATTTTATAACAATTCAAGTTGGAGAATTTAACTTGATATATATTAGTAATTATGCAGTCAATAATATGAAATGCATGCTATCTTGCAAACTTGAAGTTTACATTATACATATGAGGATTACAATCATGCATTTCATATATTTGTTATTAGCTAGCAATTCCTTCTATAATACTGAGACGACTGTTTGTTACCTTCATAGATAAAAAATAAAAATTGGGCTTCAAATTCATCACGTATTTTCAGCATTACAATAATATACATCTTATTACTATCGTGGTGGCACAGCTATACATATCACACCTATTAACTTTAGATAGAGCCTTTTGACTGTAAGCCAAATGTAGAGGGTGTAATACACTCTATTGGCTTGTTATATAAAAAACATTGCTGAAACTGAAAGATCAATATTACTTAAACAGAGGTGATTGTTCTCAATTAATAGTGTAGCAAATCACTTGAGACGTATAATAATATTATTTTGTTAACCTTAGGCAATTAAATATCGCAACTAATTTATAAATAATTAATGACGTTTGAGATAAAATTCATTAACAAGATACTCATGTCTTTTTTTTCGACATCTGGAACTTTTGCTAATTATCAATCAATTGAGTAACTATTCTTGTAAACATCTGGTTACGAGTATGACACATGACCTTTAGCTAATCTAAAATCATAAAATGTCTAGAATGTCTACACAGATGGTCAGCAGGCCCACACAGTTCAGCCTGAATATTTTCCAATTATTGTTAAGAATGCAGGTGGCTTTGGGATCCAATGGTGTTTTACTCGAAACCTTTGATGATAGGGGCTAGTGTTTTCACGTTGTTGTCTTATACATAGGGAATTTTCTTTAGCTATCGCTGTCGTGGTTTTCGGAGCGAATTTGGACAGAAATTCCAGCAGAGCTCTTCGTGCACGGTAATGGAGTAGTGGTAGTGATAATAATGGATTTTCATCTCTGTTTTTTGTAATGAGCTCCAATTACGTTCTTTGATCCGTCGATTATGCATTTCGTGCCTCGATGGCGTACTTCTGGCAACACCCTTATAAGCATGAATGTTGGTATGGAATGAGATGTTATTTTTGCTTTCTTTCTTTATTTTTTATTATTATTTTGTTATATTTGTAAATTTTTTTCAATTTAATGAGTTAGGATATAAAATTAATTTATTGGGAAGTTAACGGAATAATTGATGGAATCCGTTAAAAAGGACTTACCTTTTGGGCGAATTTATAAAAGGTTGGGGGCCTAGTGGGTTAAAAAAAGGTTTGAAACCCATACAATACTAAGTGTAAAAGATTGGGGACGAAATATGAAATTAACCATATATATATATATGTATGTATGTATGTATGAATGTATGTATGTAATTCAACTTAATATACACACATATATTTATGAACATAATAAAAATCAATTCACCTTTAATATCAAATGCCAATAAAGTAACGGTCCAACTCATGCATTATAATTCTAAATGAGTAGTAATGCTATTCCAAAGACAATACAAAGGTAAGAAAAGGAACTAAGCAGGTGTTTGATTCTCTTTTTCAAAATACATTATAATCGCACTTATTACTGATTTGATAACTGCTCATCATAATTACAAATTTCAAACTTCCATTTAATCTATATCACTCATTTCATCTCATTTCTCATTGTAAGTCAATGTGAACAATGAAAATTAAACATCCACTAAGCTATAAGTTTATTGTTTTCCCGTTAGACCATCTTCCCGAAATTCGGGGGATGGAAGTACTTCAACTGTCCCCTATCCCTTCCCCTATATAGAACTATTCACTCCCTCAAAATATAGGAGGAGAGGTTTAATTACAAAAATACCATTACACATCTATTTAATTACCACCATACTACTTACCAAAATCCAAAATGTCATTCTTGAATTAATTTTGTTTTTTTAATACTTAATTGAATCAATTACCAAATTATAATTATTAATCATTTAGTTTTTTACTCAAAATGAGTTAGTTAATAATTTCGATTTTCCTTTTTTTTTCAAGGATATTCTTTTATTGGCTCATTTCGACATTCTATTAAATCTTAACATAACTATAATTATTGTACGAAATAAGTATAATTTCCACTAAATTAAAAAAAAATGATTCCTACTTTTATATAATTAAAACAGAACGGAAAAATATAAGAAAATATATTCCCTTAAATTTAAGGGAAATCATTGGAGTGCAATATTAATTTCCCCTAAATTTATGAGGAAAGGGTATCCCCAAGATATAGAAGAAACCATTGGAGATGCTCTTAGAACCAAGTAGCCAAATAATGGGCAGCCAGGATTTTCAGATTGGCCGATAAATATCAAATATGAAAATACAAGAAGAATTTTCCTAATAAATAAACCGGAATCTCGCCAACTTTATTGCACAACAACGAAGAATGACTAGTCAGACATGCAAGATGACGACTTGAGCTGAATAGTTGTGGAATGAGAGAATTTTGGAGGAAGAGTCATTAGATGTTTATCGTCACTCAACTTTTTGACCGCCATACCCAATGTGTATCCTAAACTGCGTCCAACTGAAACAGCTACAGCATTCCCCACCTGACGGTATCTGCAAGGTTTTTTGAGTATTGAGCTATTAACAAATATACGATGAATATATAGCAAACACGACAACAATAAGATTCATGTGTTGTCATAATAGATAAAGTTAGTTGATGCTGAATGAGTAAATGCAAACTTACGTGGTTTAGTCATACCCATACCAATTTACAAATGATCGTGTTAAAGCGTTACCCAACTATTAAACCTATTTTCTAACTTGCTTGCAACTTCGACCAATAAATTGTCATATATTTCCCAACTTAGGTGGAAATTTATTTATGAATAAACGGTCATTAAGCCTAAACAACTATGTATTGTTGATTATTTATTTAAATAATATTAATGTGGCACTTGCTAACAGAGCAAACCACATAAAGATCCTACCTTCAAATCTGAACTCCACCCAATCAATGAAAGAAAGATCCACATTTTAGGCTTTGATTTTTCGGTTTTTTTTTTTTGGCATGGGGCGGAGAGGAAAGGAAAGGAAAAAAAAAATAATCCAGCCTACACATGAGAGGCACATAGTAACACGAGCTTTTTTAATCAAGTAGATCAGCATTTATAAATGTACAACTAGCTTGATATAATTGATACCTTTCCTTTAGCTTTCCGCAGAACTTATAATAATTGGGAAAGCCTTGCAGTCTTGCACACTCCCGGACAGTGAGGACTCTATCTTGCTCAGGGTGCAACATTGGCTAAACAGAAGCAAAGTAATTTTTAATCAAGGATTGCACTCCAATACCCCGTACCCTACCCCCCACCCTCCCAAAAAAAAAAAATTTACCCGTGAATGATAATCAGGGAAACAGAAGACGGTTGCCACAGTCTCATCCCACCACAACCGTGCAAATGGTCTGGTATCATGCATGAAAAGAAAAAAACTTGTGAAAAGCTCTGTGTGTGTGTGTGTGTGTGAGAGAGAGAGAGAGAGAGAGAGAGAGAGAGAGAGAAGGGGGGTGATACTACTTCCACATGATATATGCTCACTTTTTAGACCTTCCATCACGATAACTAAGAGCGTAATCAGGTACCTGATCATGACAAAAATGCAAGTTAAAGAAAGTTTCATGCCCAGAGAGCACAAACGCGAGTAAAAGCTTATCTAATGTAGGTCAATTGCTGAGATGGATTTTAGAAAGGTTTCAATGAAATATAAATTATAATAGTGTGCCATGGAGCGTTTACATTTCAAATAGCCAAAATAAAGTATCCACAGACCAAATTTTGAAGAAAATACGGAAATTCTGCCCGTGGTCTTAGATATTAGGAACTCTAAATATTTCCAAAAATTAAATCTCTTAAGAAATTTGAAAGACTTGTGAGAATTACCTTTAAGGTGAACAAATATTTCCAGATAACCTCTCATTCTAAACATTCACAACACAAGTAAATTCGATGGATTTGGCCGGAGTAGCTACTTCAAGTTATTATCTTAAGATAATCAGCTAAAAGGCTAACAAAGCAATTCACTGCTGGTGATTCAGGAAGTCAAGAATGGATGCAATAAGCTGTAGTCATAAAAAGTTTTTCGAAGTAAGAAATAGTTGTGCATTCATTTCCAGCTAAATATAAACTACAAGTATTACCCATGGCCTTCCAGATGGCATTAGACTTTGCTCCTCTACTCGTCGGACAGAGTTATCAGATACGATGACAATGCCTGGAAGGTCTCTAAAGCTTGCACCCTATGGAAATGAGTTAGAGAGCTTAATGACAATATCAAGAGCTAAAAATATTGAGCAAGTTCTCAACTTCTCATTTACCAACCTTTCTTTTAGGTATTTTACAAACCCTCAAATAATCATCGTTATTCAATGGACAAGGGAGGTGATCATAGAGAATAGGATTTTTGCATGTGCTTGTACTGATAGAAGAAGAGGCCATCATATCTGGAGAAGCAAAAACAAACAAGGAAATCAGTCCAAACCCCACTTCATTCCAGAAGAAGCAATCTGTGTTTTTCTGGCTACCAATATCCTTATTCACTCCACATCCTAGCAATCGAGGTTAAGATTTAGGCTTGTACGTCAGTACAAGGGGCAAATTGCAACAACTAACATCATGGAAAGCGAATAATCCATCCTGTAGATGAATTATATAGTCATTTAAGTTAAAATGTAAATGAAAAGCAATGTAATCAAATTATACAATTTACGGCAACATGTAAAAGTGAGGGGCAGAGACTGCCGCATATGCCAGAATTATCAAATGTTCGATGATAAGTGGTAGTCTTACCTAATTTAGATGCTCTGATATACTTCTGAAAATCAGTTTCTGCAGATCTTTTATATGGCATCTTGTCCCGAGTCTCATCATTTGCAACCTTAAATTAATAACAAAAAATTGGGTTACTTTACCTCAAAAATCAATAGATAAGGCTGAGTAACAAGTAATAGATGCAAAATACAGGAGGAAGATCCGACATGGCGTCACCAAGAACAATGACTTTTTCAAGATCCCAAACCTGCCCCTCATTGTACGCAACAACATTACGCTGCAAAAGTGGAATTATGTTAGCAATAGTAATTAATTAGCCACAATGGTGATACATAGGAACAAGTAAGGAACCTCAAATTCACCAGGAAATCCATATTGGATAACCACATTCTGTGTTGGGAGGGGAAACTGGGGCAATATCTGCCAATAAAGCAAAGGAAAAGTCAAGTTTAAAAGTTTTAACTTTTAAGCAGTAAAATGCATCTAACTTCAACGGTGACTGCAACATGTAATCTCAAGCTATAAAGAAAATATGCGGCAACTTCTGCGGAGTTCATTTTTTACTAGCAACATTTCTTTATTTTAAAGCATTTCCCAATATTTTAGATTTAAAAGAAGAAGAAGCAGCAGGACTCAACTCTATGTATGCATCCATATGGGACAAGTGTACCTGAGTTTAGGGAACATCAGCATACAGCCTCTAGCTAACTAATTTTTTCTCATTTTTTGCTGCAATAAAAGAGAGTTTGAGTGGAGTTGAATGATGGAGATTTGAGCATTGCAGCGGTCCTAGAAGATATGTGGATGTGTTTGTTTGACCAAATTCAAATTTGAAATAGAATGAGAAAAAAGAGAAGGCTAACGCCTTAACATGTTTTACTAGAACATACTACCCACAAGAAAATCAGTACATGGGGTAAACAACATGATGAGAAAAATGTGGGTATCAAGAAAGCATTCACCAGGCAAGCTCAAAAATTTTCTAATTCTTCTTTGGGAAGATGTGCGACGCTTCATTCTTAGGGATACATTCTTGAGAAACACTATATAAACATTTTTGTTTAAAAATGACAGAAACATTAGATTGAAAATAGTTGGTCACGGGACTCCAGAAAGTTAAACAAACAAGGAACATGAGGAGTTAAGTTTTTTCCTTATACAAAGGAAGGCTTTAGTTTCAACTAAACATATGGTTACCATTTGCTAAAGTTAGTCTACAATGATAGATTTCAGTAACAGACAAGTTTAGATATAAACAGGTATATGATTATGAATCTCCACCCTGCCCCCAACATTTCTTTTAAATCAAATTCTAATTTTGATGGATGAATGCAATTGATACATTATGATCATGTTACATTTGAATTAGAAGCAAAGGATATTTCAAAACCATAGAGTGGATAAGAATAACGATAAAGCCAACAAGGAAGATACCAAATTTGACGTGGATTAAGCCAATTAGATTGTTACACTCCAAAAATGGAAGACGAAAAAAAAAAAAAATTATAGTACACGTCGAAACATGAAATTATTACATGTAAATGACTAATTTATAAATTAGAACCATAAATATATGATCCTCATTCACAACATCAAGGCAAATATTTTACTTTGATCTAGATATACATTTTAGGCTTGAGAATTCGCCAATAACCAAGTGACAAGAAGTAAATATTCGAAGCGTTAGAAGACAAACCTCGTGGGGGTGAGCAC
Organism: Nyctanthes arbor-tristis; assembly: GCA_963692815.1. Lineage (NCBI taxonomy): Eukaryota > Viridiplantae > Streptophyta > Magnoliopsida > Lamiales > Oleaceae > Nyctanthes > Nyctanthes arbor-tristis. Next base: position 29,750 of record CAVNYN010287899.1, on the reverse strand, counting down.
CCCATAAGAAAACACGCAAACGAAATTGAGGAAGACCATAACAACCAGCAGCCATGATCCCTAGCCTTGCTTGGTAATGCATACGAACTAGTCGGTTTATAGCATATCTTCCTAGATAGCCATTGGCAAAATGTAGGATGTCAATCACATTTTCCATTAAAATATACTTTGGCCTTAAGAAATCAACGATATCCATAAAAATCTTGATTTGCCGATTTCTTTCATCGTCAAGAGGAGAATCAACATTTCTGAAGCGATTATAGCCACTAATTCCTTGGCATGGAGGGCCACCACAAATAATGTCAACATCTCCCTGCAGCATGTGCATATCATTTCAAATAACGCTCATTATAGGATTCAAAAAGTACAAACAAAGTGCCTCATAACTGTGGAGCATAGGTGAATACCTCAAAGAGCATGCACTTGGAAAGCACCTGAACTGTACCTTTGTGCATAGCTATACACCTCATATTCGACTATAAGCGGGCCCTTCTCTTTTTTCTTTTCTTTTTTTTTTTTTTTCAATTTTCACATAACCATTTTTATAGCATATCACTATTATTTTCAAATTGAGAACATCAAATAATCAAACAAAATGTTTAAACGGGTCGCCATGTGATATCCCTATGCAAATATTCTCATCTTTTTCCATTTTTCCCTTCAAATGCAAGCTACCCCAGCAAGGCAGCTTTGTTGTTTTCCACCCACCATCACCAGAACTACATTCTATGTAAGTCAATTACATCTCTCTCTCTTTTTTTTTTAAAATGTGCTTTTCAGTAAGCTATCAAATCCTTCATCGTTCTATGTAACAGCAAAATTATGAAGGAAACAATAGCTACATCCACTGGCTTCTATCTTCCTGTGCAAAAGTGATATGTAGTTACTTGTGATGTTTAAATCCATTATATGTGTTACTAATTATGTGATATTATGTTTAAAAGCTCGTATTTACATTTAAGATGGTGAATTATATGTTAACGTCCAAGACGAAGTCAATTTAGGTGAATTCGAATCAATTGAGCACAAATTACAAAGTTCGGGAGTTAAAACGAATAAAATTGAAAGATGAAGGATGAAGATGCAGCAGCTAAATTGCATGCCGCCGCATGGATCGGTCATGCGGCCACATGCGTGACCAGAATACAGGCTGGAGAATCTTATAACCCGCATGTGACAGTTGTGTGGCCACTGTGCAGCCTTATGCAGGCATTGTGCAGTCGCATGCGTAACCAGTATACACTGCCAGAAGATCCATGCGGGTGCATGGACATCTCATGCGGCCGCATGGGTGGATTTCCGCGAAATTTCGATATTTTCCTATTTTAACTAGAATTCGTTCTATGAAAACTCCATCCACAAATTTTACTTCTTTTCCTAAGCTTTCTTAGACCTTATATAAAGAGGCCAAGCCATAGAAAAGGAGGGGGAACAATACATAAAACACCATAGAAAAGGGGGAGAAAAACACAATACGTTTGGAGGCTTGGGAATCAAGTTCGACATTCAAGAAGGAGAAGCTTGGTGCAAGAGTTCTTCATCTTATTCAAGATCTAATTACTCGGGTTATGAGTTCTATTTATTTGTGTTTTTATTCATAATGTGTAATTGATTTTAAGTTAAGACAAACGATGTAACCTAGTTGAGACCATAGTCATGTTTTTCACGCTGAATTTATGCAATTAATTCTTATGTTAAACTCTTATTGGTATACTGTTTCGTCTTCATCTATGTGACCAATAGAAAAATGAGTGTATGGACTTTTGTTGAACTCAAGAGAGGAATATCTAGGTCAGCTTATGCAATTAGAATCATTAATTTAGACAAGACAAAGAGATTTGCTTGTGATTAGTGCGGTCGCCGTAAGTTGAACTTCAAGGAGGCTTACATGAATTTCTTATTGATTAATGCATTTAAGAGGATTGATAACGCGCTCACTTAGAGATAGGTGAGGGGCCTAATTAAATAGGATTAATTAGCTTCGAGAGGAGTAGTTGATTAATTTTGTGGGATTTTATCGTTAACATAAATTAATTGTCGCTAGACTAGATTGGTCCAATTATGGTTAAGTCGTGAGTCCTGACGCATATCCAGCATATAATTCCCTCTAAAGCACTATATATATTTTCTTTGCTTAATTTTACTTACTTATTTATTTTATTTTCGTTTCTTAATAAAACTCATATATTGATCATTCAAATAAAGTAAGAACTAATAATTTTGGTACTTAATCCGATCCTCGTGGGAACGATAACTCAGACTCATTGTCCACTATATTACTTATTCAACCTGTACACTTGGGGATTTCATACACATCTTTTACCGAACAAAAAGTAAAACCATGTTTTCATTTGCAGTACTTCTTTCACTTATATATTAACATCTTCAATCTGAACTATATTATTTATCCTTCTTGTTTTTAAAATGTAAAAATTTACTCTAAAAACTGTAAAGCACACAAGTGCTATTTTCCCTCATATTTGTTACCTAGTATAGATTTTTTGAGAGTTGATTTTGTGAAAAGTGATTTTTTAAGAGAATGCATGGTTAAAAAGTAGTATGGGGAATGTGAAAAATTTTTTTAAAAGAATTTGGAGTTGAGAATGAATTGAAACAAAAATCAAGAAGAATTGTTTGTTGCAAAATCAATTCCATACACACCCTAAAGCTTATATGAACCAAATTTGATCATTTTTCTTTCTTCATTCTTTTACCTTTTATTTATTTATTTTTATTATTATTGTTATTATTATTATTAGTGTCTACTATTTTGTTTAGGTGATCTATCACTACCTATATTTACTACTCAATTTTCGTTCATACATTCCATGTGATCCTGAGATATCCTCGGCTCATTCAATCAAATTAAGTTCATCAACTTATAATGTGACGCAAATAGCCATTTAGCATGTGTCTTGGAATGAACAAGCTTACCGGCTGTGGGGCAAAATCTTTGTTTTAATTCCCTTTAGCACAAAATCTTGTATTCGTTCTTGGCATTTGCTAAAGAAGAATAGCAAATATATTAGTGAGAGAAATATCATTTGAGTAGGATAATATCTTGCAACAGATGTGGTATAGCACACCCCAAGCCGTCTATTGGTTTCAAGTATCATCCGTTGAACTATATCCAATCCAACAGACATTAAAATTATATCATGACCCATCAGACAACTTATGCCAAGAACAAGGAATTCACAAAATTTTATTCAAATAAAAGCTTTACAATTTATAAAACATGGGTCAAAGCTAAAGTACTAAAGATTAAATTCTATACCGCTTCCATGCTTTTTACTTGTCATTTTATCCCGACTTGATGTGTTCTAGTATTTGGTCTTGACATTACAAGTCACTATGATGTGATCTCGATCCCCTCAAATTTTGAAACGGAGCTAAAACAAGTTAAATTTAATGAAGATTTTGAATAGATGGCCAAAGGAGATATTTTGGAAGCTTTGGAGACCTTTTTTGTACTAAAATTGAAGCTTTGGAGCTCAACCAAAATTTTGGGGACTAAATTGTAGTTGTTGAATTTGGGAGTTCATGACTTGGGATCATTGAAGACCAGGTTTGATTGGGATGCAATGAAGCTAAAGGAAATCATTTTGATTGAAGCCAGGGCCAATCGTGTGAAGAAATTGAGCTTGAGGACTAAAAGGAACAATTCAGGAAGTTCAAGGGCTAAAAATACAATTCTTGGAAAGTTCATTGCATCCGCCCTGAGGAGCAATGCGCCCGCCCTGTTGGTTCTGGTTTTGGACAGAATGTCCAGTACACCCGCCCTGCTGGGCAGATTTTCTCTTGGCCAATTTTTAGACCTATTTCTTATTTTCTTTCTCATTTTTCTTGTAATTTTTGGGCTCCAAGACACTTACTACTATATATAGGGTCCATTTATTTTCATTTAGGGTGAAGCTTGTATGTTGTATCACTTTGTGAAGGCTACCAAAATGCCCTTCCATTCCATTGTTCTTCAATGAATGTATTGAATTTTAAGGGTTGATTTCTCTTGAGATTTTGATCCCATATCTTGGGTGCTACCTTGCAATTACTATTGGGGGGATTATGATACTTATTCCTAGCTTTACTTGACTTGGTTTAGTTGAGTTCAAGATAAAAATCCTACCAAACATCCAATTTTTAGCTTTCTTGAGAGATTTCCAAGCATTGTGGGATTTTCTTGGTCCATTACAAGAGGGTTCACATCACACTAACAATGCAAGTTATAGTAATTCCATTCAAAACTTACATCCTTATTTTCATTTTTAAACTCCTCAATAAATGTCCACTCCAGATTGCCACATCATTTGCCCTTATTGTGACCCCTCCCCCTTCCTCTATGTGTGTATTTATATTTCTCAAACTCTTCTTCTAACATGCACAAACTATATATTGCTGTGTCTACCAGCTTAAGCTTTTTGATTAAACAATATGATGGTTATAATTGTAATCACCACAAGCTAGAAATCTTTTATGGAAACTTTAGTAGCTTATTAAGGCTACTAACTTGTCGAGCGTTGGTCAGATAAGCAAAACAGTATGTGCTAAATATATCTATGGAGACTTGAGATTAAAAATCTACCTTAAACATAAGCCCACGCTTGCCAGTTTCAGTGGGATCACCATAACATATATCCACTAGCTTAGCAACTTCATATTCACAGTTTCTTTGGCCATCAGCTTTTAGGTTTTTGTCTTCGCCATTTTCTTTAGCTCTTAACTCCAGTTCTTTTACTTCACGATTTGCATATGTTTTACAGAGAAGGTCCCATTCCTTCAACAAATGAAAAAAGTCCTCTGCAGATTCATTTCTAATCTGTTTCCAAGCAACAAGGTGTTAATAACTTTCTTTTTTGGTGGTGGGGGGTTGGGGTGGAATTTGAAGAGTTAAGGCTTAACCCACTTGCGTATGCGGATGGTTGAACCTCAGGCTTTCACATGCAGCTTCGTCCGTGTCAACAGACCATCTCTTCAAATATCAAAGTTCGCAGTCAACAACCAATAGCATGCTAGCTGTATCACATGTAGAAAGGCGATAACTAGAACTATCAAGATGTTATCGCCACAAGATTTACGCCAGATGCTTTGGTGCCAAAACATAATCCAGTTGACATTCCTCCACAGCCAGCATAAATATCCAGTAATGTTAGCTCTGGCTCTGGTTTACAATGTCCCTTATTGGATGCTTCATGAACATTGCACTTTCCAGAGTTATTTGTCACATCTCTGTAGATGTTCCTTGTCTTCACTGGAGGAGATGGAGAGGACAAATCAGTCTTATCTGCATAACTGTCCAGGTCAGATTAGGCTGAGCTATGAAAATGAGGTTAAATTACAGAAAAAGGACAATATGAAGTCATCTCTCTTTTTTTTGGGATACCGCAGGACGGAGTAGCAATTCAATCTTTCTTTAAATTCAGATGAAAGGCTAACATAGACTGTGATGTCTTCTTCCAGATAAGTCTATCATTTAGCAATAACATGGTATCTGTTTGGCAACAATTTATAAATGGTTTTGATTATAAATGGATGAGGTGTCTACCATCACTTGGATGTGACATGATCTATCACACCCATATCAAATCCATATGGGGTGTCAAACATTGTGATTGACTCTGCATCCATTTATAATCAAAACCATCTGTAAATGGTGGCCCAATGGACTCAAAAGAGAAAATGAACCCTAGTCATCACTTGGTAATTGTACTTTATTATTCGTTAGTCATTGCCAACATCCAAGCCAAAAAAAAAGAATTTTTGTAGTATTGAGCAGTGATAAATATGAAAACCAGGCAACTGTTTTCACTCCCAACTATTTTTAAGAAACCTTAGCCAATATGAGAAAGAGATTACTCAGAAAACATGTGATAGAAAATTCAAAAACTCAACAGAGCCTTAGGCCATATTTATCAAGTGATAGTCCCCACTTCCTCAAACTCTTAAGTCTTAATAGCATCATGTTTCCAATCAACCAAATCTTTTATAGTACACTACTTCTCTGAAGCTACTTAAAGCAAGTCTTCCACTAGATCCAACCTAGTAAATTCCAACCTTTGATAGTACACCTCCTCCATAATCTACCTACTAGTTTTGCAGTTTACTTCAATATTTGATTTTAAATCAAGAAGGGGAAGAAACTCAATAGCGGATGAAGAGAGCTATCGTAGGGATCTCGTACGGGAAATTGTATTTAACAATGATGGAGAGCAACAGTACAGTGAGATACAGGAAATGCCTTTTTTGAATAAAGAACATCAAAAGTGAAGCAAATAATCTCACCCAAAATTCCCATAACACAAGTCATGACCTAAATTTTCAAGTACCAGAAAAGCAAAATGTTCCATACTGTGCTTAATGTTTCAAACCATATATTCCAACCTACCAATAACAAGTGTACAGAACGTTGTATAGTCTACTGATTATTCCATATCAAAATAAAAATCACACTCTGGAATAGGATTTTCTTTCAAACCTACCTGCAGAAGAATGAATATAAGTATTTAATTATAGTACAACTCAAAAAATAAAAAGAAAAAAAAATAATAAAAAACTTACATCTGGTGCTGTTTGGACAACTTTCACTTTTGAAACTATACAATCTAATAAATTGTCATTCATCAAAGTAGAAGAGAATAACCGTTTCTTGTCATGAGATTTCCCTTCATCCTTCATTACCTGAGAGGGTACATAAAAATTAATAAAAATACAAAAAGAAAAAGATAGAAGTATCAAAAGTAGAAGTTACTATTACCGTGTATTCAGCTCTAAAAAACCATTGAACCCTACAATAATCTTCACCACCATTCGCCTGAAAAAATTCTAATATCTTGCCAATATAATTAGGACCTCGTTCTGGACCCTGACACCATGTAAAGAGAAACATGTGGTAAGAGTGGAAAAATGGCGAGTAAAGGCTTTATTGGTAATTATCAATGTTTGCCCTTCTACCACTAGGACAACAACCAACCCAATAATCTACTCAGTTTCCCATGACAAACTTCTGTTAATGAATTTTGCAATAAGGTTGAAAAATGCTGGCAGCAGTAACCCCCTGTTATGGGGGTTCAGAAGCAAGCCTGAGGCAACATATTACTAGAGAATTGTAATCTTATGTTTACTTCTTCGCATTAAAAACCACTGACTAATTCATGTCAGACAATTAAGTTATGCATTTACTTTTACGTCCATGTCCCCAGTTACATAAATATGGCTGCATGAGGTAACATGATAGCCTTTTTAGGCTGAGATTTCTAAGAGCAAAATACTTTACTTTTATGTATGCACAATCGCCAAGATTAAAAACAACATTTGCTACTTTCGCCTGAGAGTAGTGGCACTTTATATTCAAAATAAGCTGATCATCATCATCACCACCACCACCACCACCCTTATCCCTGCAAGGTGCAGCAGGTTCAATTATGAAAAGATAATCATATTAACAAGCTCTTAGGACCATTTGAGAAGCATTAAATGTCATTAACTTGGATTTTGAGGCATCTTCATTATTTTTTTGACCCTGCAACATTCTTGAAACAAGTCACAAAAAAAAAAATAAAAATAAAAATAAAAATTGAAAAAATGAAGAACCCGTCATTGTGGCAAAAATTGCATTTACTTGAAAAATAAAAGGAAAACATATACAAAACAAGTAGTAATGCAGGATGAAGTCGGACACTAGGAGGACATAATCATTGTGGTTAAGAAAAATTTTTTTATCAATGTAAGGTGTTCTTTATGAAAGAAAAACAAATTTAGGTTTCTAAGCCCCTTTACGTGCTCTACTTTTCTCACGATCATGTATCCTCAAAGATTCAGTCTCTACAAAATTTCTGCTGATAAGATGATGTTACGCCTAAATCTATAATATATAGTTCTTCTTAACCATACATTCTCCAAAAGTACAATTTTGGGTAAAAACAATCTCTGAACAATTAAAACCATATGAAAGTTCTTCCGTAGAAGTTGGAAACAGGAATATCTCTTCTTACAACTTATAAGCAGAACAAATACTCAAAGGAAACAAGTTTTATGTCCTAAGAAAACACGTTTACTTAGGTGGTAATGATGTGTACACATATTAAGAGCTTGTTCTCTGGGGCTTTATTTTTGTAAATCAAATTTGGACAATAAGTAGGCTTGTAAAAAAGGCTCGCAGGCCAAGTGCTGCTCGTGCTCAGGTTGCCGAGCTGATGATGAGCTGCTCGCGAAACGCTCGCTGCTAAACCAAAGAAAATTTTTAAAAAATCAGGGAAAATCGGCTTGCACAAGCATGAGCGTTGGCCCAAGCACAAACACAAGTCCAAACATGGCAAGCCTAGCTAGGATGGCCATAGCTTGGCTCGTTGAGCTCTTTTGACAAGCCTATTAATAAGTAAATCAATGCCAACCACATATCTTTTGTTCCAAAAAAAAAAAAAAATTTCACATTTTGAATAATCTTTCTTTACATTCACACCATAAATTCTCCCAGAAAATCAACTTTTTCAAATCTCTCTAAAACAAGCTCTAAATGAATCACTAAATTTTATATGTGTGATCCGATAGAGATTCTACTATAGTCCACATGAACATTTTTGAGCTGATGGTGAAAATCCAAAGTTTGACATTACTCATATTTTGGACAACGTCTCTTGTCCAAAGGATGTGAACAGAATCCTATTTCCATGAGCAAAATGGAAGGTTCATTTTCTGACCTTGAGACTTGCTTGTGGCAACATCGTCCAGAAAAGCACATGCACTTTTATACCAATGAGTTGCATTTCAACTTGTTAATTGAATAATACATCAGATATTTCTTTCTGCCATTACTTACGCCTCTTTTCCTCTACATCAATGCAACAAGCTTGCTAATTTTTTGGCATTGGGAATGTATAAATAGAGTTAAAAATCAGTTAGACATAGCTAGTATAAATGATAGGTTTTGAAGGATTGCACTATTTCACCTAATAATTAAATCTTTTCAGATGAACCTCAGTCCCCGATAGCCAAATCTACTCAGGCACATATCGTCTTCATGCAAAGTTATTCTCTAGTAGCTCTATATAGGTAGGATTTTGCAGGCCTCCTTAGATTTGAGGAGCTTGTTCATTGTCCTTACAACAATGGGCTTGCCATGCCTTTGCTGAGGGAAATTTCGAATCTTGAGGACCTATTGATTATCCCAAGCTTCCTACATCAGTTTGCATTCACTATCACCTTACCTCATAAAAAAATCCAACTTTTTGGCCATTTTTTCAGAAACTATAAGTGAAGAATTTCCAATTTACCTTATTTTCCACGTAACGCCAAGGCCAACGGCGCCTAGCCGCGTCCTTCGGGACAGAATCACCTATAAAGAAAGAAACTTTTTTTGTAGTTTTTTGCTTCTTCAGTGGTGGCGATTTCTCCAATTTCTCTGAATTCACTTTTCTGCCTTTACTTTCTCCTCCGCCATTCCCAACCAGTCTTGGCGACCTCCTCCGTGACTCCCGGTCCCAATTCTTCAGCACTTCAATCTTCTTCTTCACCACAATGGTCTCCCCAAATTCCTCAGGTTTCGGAGAAGTATCTAGTTCTTCGCCGCCTTGCTGGCCTTTAACTAATAGATTAAATGAATCGCTGTCCCCGAATTCCTCGGATTTTGGAGAAATCTCCAATTCTCCACCAACTTCATGGTCGTTGGGAAATAGTGACGGAGTAATGGGCTCCGGATTCGGGTTCGATATTGGCGGGGTGGGTATAGAGCAATGGCGGAGCCATGACCGAAAGTAGGGGGAGTCAGATCGAAAACTTAAAAAAAATCTAATAAGCTCTAATTTTTCAAAATAGTAAGCAAATTCAAATCAAAGTGCATTACAAAGTTCGCAACAACTCAAAATATAGTACATTAGGCTAAAAATTTAGTTGGACTAGACGATTTTTTACTTTAGTAAATTCATCAATAAGAGAGTCTATATCTATTATACATTAATACATTATACATTTCAAAGAGCCACACAGCCACAATAAATACATTATACATTATATATTCACAAGACATTGAGACAACAATAGTACAATACATTATACATTTAACATTCTACAATCCACACAGCCACACCTAATTACCTAAACCATTAATATAAAAACATAGCCTAAATCTCAATGAATAATCATAAAACCGTTAAAATACCAAGAGCCACATTAGCCAATAATAGATTAATACTTTTCTCTATTAACTTCATAGTCTTCATTTTATTATTTACTAATTTAAGTAATTATAAATTATAAAGTTTAATTTTAGCAAATAGCCAGTACCATAAAATTTAAATTAGGACAAAATCTATTTAAGAATAAGGGCTAAAAATTTCTCTCAGTTTCAAGACAATGGAGCCCCCATATTCTTGAAGACAGTCTTGTCCGTCCGGGACAACTACTTCTCAAAACTCCATTAACCTTTTTTCAAGAAACTCCAATTATCAAATTATTGCTTTGCTTTTCCCCCTTTCAAACTAGATCAGAAATACTATATATAAAAGGCAGGGGTCTCTTGTGTGCTTAGACAACTAATATTCTCTCCACTAGAATAAATAGATACCACAGATTAAGAACCACATTTCATTCCTTTCTCATTCCAAATTTCTCTTGAATTCTCGGGTATGAGGCTGTTGGTGCTCGTTTTTCTGCTTCTTCTATCGATCCTAGCTCAAAATTAGGGCAAGTACTCTAAAATCTAAGATCTAAAATCAATTTTAGCAAGTACTCTAAAATCTAAATTAGGGCAAAACAAAATCCATTTAGAAATTAGGGCTAGAATAATACCTTGTTAAAGCTAAAATCTAGATGAAGAAGATGAACACCCACCGGCCACCGGCCACCGCGGCACCGCCCAACCAGCCGGCGCTCGGGTTCGGTCCGTCGGCCACGGCAGCAGCACGGCCTCCCCAGCCCCAGACTCCCAGTTCGCGCTCTGCACTTCTACTTCTGCTTCTGTCTTCTGATTTTGCTTGTCTGCCTTCCCGGTTCCTTTATTCCCCTATTGGGGTGGCCTCTTTTCAGCCCTTTTTTTTTTTTTGAAGCCTAAAACACCAAGGCCCAGCTATCCCCCGAGCCCAATTTACAATCCACCTAGGTCGGGTGCAAAAGAATTTTTTTTTTTAATATACATCAGCAGTTGGGCCGAGACAGGCCTGGGCCGGGGCCCAGTAAGGCCCCCTTGTCTCTGCCACTGGTATAGAGCTGGGTTCTCCAATGGTTCGTGGGCCTCCTTCGCCATTGTTGAATGAAATCTAGCAAAACGAGTTTGAAATCTAGCAGAACGAGTTTTACTCTGGTACGAACTGGCAAGACTGCAAAAGCAAAATAAATCTAACTCTAAGGCTATTTTTGTAGTTTAAAACATGTTTTCCTGCCCAAGTTTTGGGCGGGATCTGACACTATTGACCTACATGAAATTTTTGAAAATTTGTTGCCGTTCATGCAAGGTGGACCCTGCAAAAGAACATAAAAGTATATATATATATATATTAAAGGTTTGTTGTTGGATATTGATTTGATAAATTTTTAAAATTTCTTTTTTGGAATTTTATCAAAAGCAAAAATTATCAAAGTAATACCAACCAAACATATTCCCTACAAAAAAACAAATTTTCATACTTTCTAATAAAAGTGTGTTTGATTGGTAAAGATTTTCCATGGAAAATGGAATTTTCCACCGAAATTCCTATTTTTGTAGTGTTTGATTCACATTTTTTTCATGAAAAATATTTTCCAACTTTTGGTCAAGTGACCACATTTTCCTTGAAAACAAGAAAAATATTTTCCTATAGCGAGTGTAGGTTTTTTATTTTCTAGTTAATTTATATTTTTTTCTCAGAAATTTCACATTCCAATCAAATACGTTATAATTCATTTTCTATGGAATTTAATTACCGACAATTTAATTGACAGGAAAATATTTTCTTTTCAATTAAATTTCAACCTTGTAATCAAACGCACTCTAACATTTCTTTACATTACTACCACACATTATCTTATCAATAATATATAAAAAATGTGAATGATGGAAAAACTTTTGCTTTCCCTTTTTCACCCTTACATATTTTTTTAAATTCCTTACTCGCCTTTAACTCATTAATTTATTAAAAAATTTTCATATTACTTAAACTAGTTTTTCCACCAGTGCGTTGTACGGGCTTTGTTTATACCCTAAGTATCAGTTCGCAGTCAACGGCCTCTAGGTCAACCTTTAGACCCTCCAGGTCATGAGCTGGCAGCCCATTAGCGAGGATCTGTGACCCAGGGTAATGTGACCTATGGATAAGCGGAGGAGGTCCTAAAACGGATTCAGCCCCAAGAGGAGAAAGGAATAACTACAGTGAAGTGAAGGATAAGCCAGTGAAGAAGCCTTCGAGAAACATAGATCAGTCGAGGTACTGCAAGTACCACCGGGCCCCATGTCATGATACTGAGTAATGCAAGCACCTCAAATAGGAAATCGAGAGATTAATTGAAACAGGATACCTTGATAAATACATAGCTAACCATCAAGGGAAGGGTAGACAAGCTCTTCCCCATGCAGACCTCAACACCTGAGCTTTGCAAAGCCAAACTCCTACTGAGATCCACGTCCTAGTTAGTGGAAATCAGCGTATGGAGGGCTCAAAGTGACAGCAGCGAAGTCTCCTGAGAGAAGCCAAAAATTGTTACCATCCATTCACCACCAGGACTCCCCCGACTCAAACGAGATCTTTTACCTTTTGTAACAAAAATGCATATGGAACTTTACATCCCCACACTGATGCTGTTGTGATTACCATACCAATCTCCAAAATCAATGTCCACAAGACATTAGTTGACAACGGAAGCTCTGTCAACATCTTGTACTAGGAAACTTTTAAGCAAATGAGAGAGACTCCAAGAACCTCAGGCCATATGGAACAAAGCTCTGAGGATTCATTGGAGATTTCGTGGAACCTAAAGGTCATATCACCTTACTGGTAGAATTGGGATAAGACCCTTGTAAAAGGAGAATTATGGACGACTTCGTTGTGGTCGATGTTCCATCAAACCACAACACGATACTGGGAAGGCCTATCTTTTACCAGCTGAAATCCGCGACCTCTGTTTTTGATTACGTAATAAAGTTCCCAATTGAACATGGGACAGCCATAGTGTATAGAGATCAACAGGCAGCTCGCGAATGTAGCCTAGACTACGTCGTTGGGGTCTCCTCCAAACCAGAAGTCCTCTTTTTAGACCCTAAGACCGAAAGAGCCACTGCGGACGCAAGCCCTAGTGAGGAGCTTCAGAATGTCAAAGCGGATGAATCTAGACCTGATCTGGAACTCAAAGTAGGTGCGGAACTCAAAGAACCAACAAGGTCCCAGCTTATTGGCATCTCAAGAAGAAACTTAGACGTTTTTGCTTGGACACACGACGACATGGAAGGGATTGACCCGAGGCATGCATGTCATAAATTGAGTATTAATCCTAGCGCCTAGCTAGTAAAACCAAAGATGCACCATTTGAACAATGAAAGATACGAACCTTTAGCTCAAGAGGTTGACAAGCTCCAGGGAAACAAATTCATACATGTGACTCTATATCCTTAGTGGGTAGCCAATACAGTGCTCATTAAGAAAAGCAACGGGACCTGGCTGGTGTGTATCGGCTTCACTGACATGAACAAAGCCTACCCTAAAGATAGTCTCACTACCTTGAATCGACCAAATGGTAGATGCCATAGCGGGTCATGAGCTCTTAAGTTTTATAAATTTGTATTCAGGATATCATCAAATATCCATGTTCCCAAAAGATGAGGAGCACACCTCCTTCGTAACATACAGGGGACTATACTGTTATACAATGATGTCCTTTAGGCTAAAAAAAGACACTAGAGCAACCTACCAACGTCTAGTCAATTCTATGTTCAAGGATCAACTTGGCAAGATGGTGGAGGTCTATGTAAACGACATGCTTATCAAGAGCTTATGAACTGGGCATCATATTGCCTACCTCGATCGTATGTTCCAAGTCTTGAGGGAGTACAAGATGAAGTTAAACCCAAAAAAGTGTTCCTTTCGGGTTGTATCAGGTAAATTCCTGGGGTTTATAGTGAACCAGCATGGAATTGAAGTAAATCCCAAGAAAATAAGAGTTGTCCTAGAGATGGAACCCCCGAGTTCCGTCAAAGAGGTCCAGCGCCTTACAGAGAGAGTTGCGGCTCTCAGGCGTTTTATCTCCAGGTCTATGGATAAATGTAAACACTTCTTCAATGCTATCAAGAAGTCCAAGGAATTCTAATGGACAGTCGACTGCCAGAGGGCCTTTGAGGAACTAAAGAAGCACCTCTCCTAGGCCCCACTTTTAGCAACACCTGAGCAGGGAGAAACTTTGGGCTTATATTTAGCTGTTTATGAATCCTCTATCAGTGCAGTCCTTGTTAAGAAGCAAGGAAAGGTGCATTTGCCGATCTACTATGTTAGTCACACACTGCAACCCCGAGCTCAAGTACCCACTCATGGAAATGCTCGTTTAGGCCTTGGTCATTGCATCAAAAAAGCTCCGCCTTTACTTCTTAGCATTTACCATCAAAGTTTTGACTAGCTCGCCACTAAGGCAAGTACTCCAAAAACCAGATCTCTCTGGCCGTCTAGTCAAGTGGTCTATCGAGCTTAGCCAGTACGGCCTACTCTATAAACGAAGGACAGTTATTAAAGGACGGGAGCTGATAGATTTCATTTCTGAACTAACTCCATTGCTCTACGATCATGAGGCAGAAGAAGCCCTAACCTGGGAGTTACTTGTAGACGGATCCTCAACGGGTCAAGCCTCAGGAAATAGAATCATCCTAGTAAGCCCGACGAGCCAGTATCGCTACTAAGTGATCAGATTCAGACTCCGGGCCACCAACAATGAAGCCCCAAGGGCGCTCCCTTTTTAGAGCTCAAAGCAGCGTCTTTGAGGAGGCATTTCTTTATACCCTAGGTATCAGGTCACAGTCAATGGCCTCCAGGTCAAGCTTTAGACCCTCTAGGTCGTGAGCTAGCAACCCATTAACAATGATCTGAGACCTAAGGTGATGTGACCCTAAGAAGCTCATGGTCGATTGGTCATTTTTCTCGGCCTTGAAATCTAGGTCGCTCTCTCAGCAACCCAAAATATTGTTTGATTAAGAACTCAAGCCAGGTCAGCTAGCCAGGTCACTCGATTATATCAGCTTGGAGACCAGGTGACCTCGTACTCAGCGATATTATAATACAACTTGCATGCATGATCACTTGAAGGTTGATGCGGCAACTGTATTTAATGTAAAGTGAATATTTTTCTTCTTCATATAGCAACTAGTTTGCATTTAGTCAAGGGAACCTGACACAAGTTTCAGCTAAGTTTGCCTAGGAAATTTCTCATTGGTCAGACATTTAATGCATGTAATCATTACATATCAAGATACACACTATAAATAGGGGGAATCCACATAATAAATGATCCCTCTCTTCGATTGGAAACTCTCAAAACATTTACTCTCTCCATTACTTCTATGAACTTTCAACTACCCGTAAAAGTTCCTCATTAATTGCTCATTAATCGCTTACATTGATTCAAACTTCAGTTTCCCATGTAAACAGATTCGTTTGTTGAATCTAAGGAAAATTTTGGAATCAATAGGCTTAATTCCGTGACAATATATAATGAATGCTATAAAAATTGAAGTAACATATAAGCGAATTTAAGTAAGTATTTATTATATAAATATGAAATTGTTGATTATACACAGCATTTTAAGTTGGAGATATCATTTTTCCTTTTTGTTTAAATATTTCAAATTTTGAAACACCCTTTTTATAAACGGCATTTGTCGTGTTATTTGTTGGCTTCATAAATGGAACCCATTTCCAACTCCAGTAAGATATGTTTAATGACATAAAAGGGGAAATCCTTTGGTTATTTTTTCCCTTGATATGTTTTCTTTAAGTTCTTATTTACTTTTAATCTATCAAAATGCATTCTAAACTGATTGGACAAAAAAAATAAAACTACAAAGCATATAATTTTTTCTAAGCTGCTTAATTTAAACAAATATGACCTAAACCGAGTTAAATGCTAAACAATAGCTAAACATCTCTTTTACTTGTTAAAAGTTCATTTAAGTTGTAAAATTACTAAAAATTATTAGTAGAATACATAACATTTTTTGTTTTCTTTTCTTTTTTCCTATGATTTATCTAATTTAAACAAAGACGGGGTAAAGAAATGGTTCAAGGCGCAATGATTAGATGCTCACGTTTTAATTGGAAGGTCTCGACTTTGAATTACACATATTTTCCCTCCTCTATCTCCACCTTGCATCTTAAAAGCGAGAGGGAGAGAGAAATATGTAAACTAAACTAATTGTAAACCAATAACTAAAGCACCTTATTTACTAAAACATACTATTACTATTAAACTACATGAATGCATTTTGTTAATGAATATTCAAAGTTAAAAATTAGAATATAAGTAAATTAACATTTATGATTTAGGGAAGGATCCATAAACCAATATACATGACAAATAATTTTGACAAATCATTCCACCCTTTCATTTTCCTTAATATGATGGTTCAAATTAGTTATTCTAAACATAATTCAATCCCCCATTAACTGGGGGCGTTTGCTAGTTAATAGGGTATTGGATTATGTTTAGAAGCAGTTTTTTTATAGAGTCTATTGGACACTATCGTATGGTGTCCAGTGGATTATGTAACAAGATTCCATTAGACACATTGAGAGATGAGTCATCCAATGTGTCCAATAAAATCTTGCCACATAATCCACTAAACACCATACATGATGTAACATCCCAACAACTTCTAAGAATTAAAGTAAGCAACATAATCGCTATTTTGAAAGAATTACTTGAATAGCATTGTGAGATTTCTTGAATTGCGTTAGAAGATTAAAAGAATGCTGTTTAATTGGCAATTAAAGAAAGAAATTGGTTCCTAATTGACATAAAATAAAGTACGATGACTTAATTGAAAGATAGTATAAATTATAAGGATTGCTCGAATAATTTGTCGCCAAGTGTATGGTACTGCGTTGTGTCACGTGTCGCAATTTGATTAGCGGAACTCAAAATTTATTAAAAACAACTAAATCCTAACTATTGTATATAGGCTAAAGAGGTCCTCAACATTCTCCAAACCTCCCAAACTATCCTCTCTCCCTCCATAACTCCTAAAATTTGTCCCAACATGTCATGGGAAGGAAAAACACCCTGAAAACCGTCCAAATATCTAGCTTTGCCCTTGAAAAAGGTTCTTTATCACTTATAGCAAAGTTACAAACTAAAGAACGACTTTGAAATGAGAAATATCAAGGTTTTGGAGGTCTTTTCTTCTGATAATTTAAGAAAACTTTGGAGAATCAAAAGAATATGAAATCTTTGAAAACTTATCATAATAAATAAGAAAACTTTGGAGAATCAAAAGAATATGAAATCTTTGAAAACTTATCTATTGTTATGGAAAGAGAGATTGATTTATTGCATTTGTATTGCGAGTTAATGTTCTACCCGTTTTGAATTGTTTTGTGGAACATGACCTTGCTGTGCGGTCTTGGCCATTCTACTATCTTTGTAATAATATGGTCTTACTGTGTGGTCTTGGCTATTTTGAATATTTGTGGCCTTGCTGTGTGACCTTGGTCAATCATGTGCACATCACGGGTAGTAGTTTAACTAGTGATAGGGCTTATTTGTGCATCGAAAGGGTTTTTGCATTGAAAAGCTTTGTGTACTAAATGGTTTTCTTGAAACTGAATCTTTTAAATGAAAGGTGAATCAAGATATTTGGTTATTCACTGAGTATATTGTACTCACCCTTTCCTTCTCCTTTTACAAGCTTGTACGTATTGAATTAAAAGCTTGTCGCCAGATCGTCCCAAAAGATGGAAATGATACATGTATGTGATCGAGACTTCGGTGCGTGGCCGGGGTTTCGTTGTGGGTGGCCGCGACATTCGTCATAAAATGATATTATGTATAAAAGCGTTTAAATTGTATTTGTAGAGTCTCACTATATATATATATATATATATTTAAATGCTTCCACTACTGATATTTCGGGATAATATGGTGATGAAATTGGAGGCGTGACACATGGTGTCCAATGGACTCTATAAAATGTGGGCAAAGCAAACTCCAATATAAAAATGAGAATATATATATATATATCTTCATGGTCGGAGCAAGCTACCTAATTCATCATCATCATCGTTTTTTGCCCCTTCTTCCTTTCCTATACAATATAACAGAATATATAGCCCACACAAAGATCGAATCTTCATCAATAATACCTAATTAAATTTTTATTGTATTCATTACTGCTCTTCACTAAACCTAACGGGCATTTGTATTTGGAGGAAAAAGATGAATCTTGTTTTAGGGAAATTAACTTATTTTTTCCCCAAAGATAAATTATTATGGGTTTTCCAATGGAGCGGAGGATAAAGTGAGTTTGGTAATGTTAGTTGTCAATCAAGGATTCATGGAAACAAAATCTGTAAGTGAAGATTTATTATAATGCATAAAATGTGAACCAAATTCTCATCAATCTGCCTGATTTCTAATTCAAGTTTCCATGGAGGCTATGGTGATAATTTGTTGGTTTAAACTCTATTAATGGATATTGATGTTGAAAGAGAGATTAACAAAAATGAAAGGAGTAGATGATTTGTCAAAACTATTTTGTCATGTATCCTTCCCCAATTTGATTTAAACCAAATTACCAATTAGCAACAAAACAACTCCTTATCAAAATAAATTAATAAGGCAAAACATTAAGAAAAGAGCTCTATGATGTTAAACGATCTAAGTCCATTTTCGATTACTAATTAATGAGTAACCCAAAAAATATTAATTAGTTACTAAAAAGTGTTAATAAAAGTGGATAAAATCGCTTAAAAGCTATTAATTAATTAATGTAAATTATTATTAAAACACAACCGAACACATATTGGTCTAAAGCATACAAATACAAATATTATTATTTTATTAATTAAGAAACTAATTAACTCATAAACATGTATAAAAAAACTTATAAACATATTAATCAAGGATTATTTTAACTTTCTCAATCTCTAAATAAGATATATCTCAACAAAATAGAAAAGACAACAAAGTCATCAGAGCCTTTTTAATATGCAAAAATCACCAACATGACCCGAAAAGAAAAAGAAAAGCAATAATAAATGCGGATGAATGCGAATGGCAAAAAGGCAGCAAATATTAAGGAAATTAATTAATAAGCAAAACAATTGTGAATGAAATATAAGTTTTTATTTACATGCACATATAGCTTTGACTAAACTAATTTTTTCACCCGTGCAATGCAAGGGAAGCAAAGACTAAAGACATGACAATGGAGTAGTAAATAATTGCTAGAATGATAAAAGTAAAATCAGTAAGGCAAATATGACCATTAAAATGCATTTGTCTTTTCTAACCCCTCCCCCCGCCCCGGGGGGGGGGTGGATTCTTTTGCTTTATGTGAGAGAAAGAACAACCTTTTACCCCAGTGTATAAATTCTGGAACGCATTTTCAGAAATTTCAAATCAATGTCTGAATGGTGGGGGAAATCATAAAGCATCTCCTAGGGTGAAAGGCCGGCTTCATTTAGAAATTTCCATTAGAGTATCTTTAATGCATAGTCAAAGTTAAATGTCATGACTCAAAGTTTAATATGATAGAGATACACATAAAAAAATTAATAGGTCTCATATGTTTTCTATTTTTTTCCTTTAATTACTTTAACCTCTTTTATCTCACTCATGTGAAGTGCAATGTCATATATTTACATTCTTCTTCCCCATGTCAACTATTATTTTTTTTATTATTTTTTAATTTGTCTTTATCTCTCTCCTCTTTTTGAATTTTTCACTATTTTTCTTCACTTTTCTCTCTTTTTCCACTGAATTTCTCTCTCTCTTTTTTTTCTCTCTCTCATATTAAACTTTGAGCTATGACATTCGACCTTGACTATGCATTGAAGGTACTCTTACTTCTTTGAAGGTGCTAGCCATCAAATAAGAGCTTGTTTTGCCAATCGTCAGTGCATCTCGTACCATAAATAAAGCAAAGGAAGACCAAGTTATTTAGCTAATTCAACACACTGATTTGCATAAAATGCAGTCACTTTATTTATTCTTTTAGACAGTGTTGTTGCTTTGTCACCACACAAAATCCTTGCATATTCTAGGTGCCTTTGCCATTCTAACTTTCAAATAATTAAACTCGCAATTTCTTTTTGGAGCAAACTAACTGAAACTGTAATTGTAATTGTAATTGTAAAGTGTGATGATCATGTATTTTTGGTAAACACAGCAAGATGGGTCGAGGAATTTTTGGAAAGACTGAGCTAGAAACATAACACAGCCAGATAGATCCAGGATTGCAAACAATTATTATATGGCCAAAAAATGCCTTTTTGTCAAAATGGGGTGAGCCCAAGCAAAGCTTGGCACCCCTCTCTCCCTTTTTTCCTTCTCAATGAAAAAACTAACCTTTAAGAAATTAAAAGAGCTCGCCAATGGACGCTGAAAGACGTGGTAACCCAGAAAAAGAAAAAAAAAAAAAAAAACTAGCTAGGAATAACGGAAGCAAAAAGAAAATAAATAATAAAAAAGTCATAAAAGAAAACTGAAACCTTTAATGGAGGGATGATATATTCCTTTTGCTAAGGTTTCCCAGCTTCAATGAATAAAATACTTCTAGAAGGAGAAAAGATTTCTAACATTAGGAAGTCGATATGTGTATTCAGTCTCTTACTTGAACTCTCTCGTATAAAACACAACCACCATTGGAGCCATGGCTGACACCCAAAATAATTCGTGTTTCTTAGTTCTCTGCTTAGCAAAAAACATAAATTGAGAAACTCGAAGAAGAATATTTAAAAAGAGGAGGAGGAGAAGAAGAAGGAAAACGGAACTTGATTAGGATCGTCAAGCTCCTAGATCAGATATGGAATTTCACTCTGCTCATCCAATTCAAGGTACATTTCATCAAAAGAAAAAGACAATAGAGGGTGTGGAACTTGAAGTTAGCTGAAGGAAATGTATAGGAGTAAATGAAAAGGGATTATTTTCATATACTGTCTTCTGTTGAATTTGTTTGCAGTCACAATAAATGAAGCCTTCTCGTGGAAGCTACAAAGTCACCTGAAATAGTGTACCTGGGCCACGACAAATTCCTCATATTAACAGTCAACCCTAAACAAAACACGTATAGTTTATAATTAGATTAGTTTATAATATATTTTGAAATTTAAATTTTTGAGACATGTAACTTAATTTAATCAGTTAAATTTTGTTAAAAAGTCAAAATTTGTTACTTGATGTGATGGGCGTGTGAGGTGTCAGTTATAAATTTTGCAACGTGTCCTAAAAATTTAAAATTTAAAATGTATTATAAACCAATCTATTTATAATGCATTCCAAACGGAACCTTAAAATTGGGGGGGGGGGGGAGGCAAAGATTTTGGGCGGGGAAAGTGTAGTGAGTTCCATACTAGCTCAACAACTTTAAGAGTGTAATGTAGAATATATTAGTGGTAATTACAAAAAATAAATTAGAAAGATGGACAGTTACAAATAAAAAATATTTGTTACAAATAAAATTGGGGAGGGGGGGTAAAGATTTTGGGCGGGGAAAGTGTAGTGAGTTCCATACTAGCTCAACAACTTTAAGAGTGTAATGTAGAATAGATTAGTGGTAATTACAAAAAATAAATTAGAAAGATGGACAGTTACAAATAAAAAATATGGGTCGTTTCCATAAAATTAGTGAGTAGTTACAATATTTACACACAACCCCTGACTGAAAAATAAGGGAAAAAAACACACAAAAAAAAAAGTAAAAATGATTCTAATCCCAGAATCACGCCAAATGGGGTAATACTAATTGAAAACAGTGCGGTTACATATGAGCGGTTACCATAACTACAGTAGTCATCATTTGGCCAATGTAAAAGAAAATAAAATAAAATAATAATTATAATAATTTTTTTTTTTATTCTAGATTCTAATTCTAGCTTTGGGAGGGAAAAGATTCCCTTTACTTCAATTTTTAGTATTTTATGGATACAGACGGTAGATATAGATATGTAAATTGCATATACATCATTAATAATAAGGTAATTTACACTTGACGTCCTTAAT
Source organism: Nyctanthes arbor-tristis (assembly GCA_963692815.1). Taxonomy (NCBI): domain Eukaryota; kingdom Viridiplantae; phylum Streptophyta; class Magnoliopsida; order Lamiales; family Oleaceae; genus Nyctanthes; species Nyctanthes arbor-tristis. Next base: position 7,595 of record CAVNYN010287899.1, on the reverse strand, counting down.
ATTTTAAGTAGTAATAGACCACATCCTCAATCTTTATCTTTCCTCCTGTTGGTTCTCAATCTTTTAAAAAATCTCCATAAAAATCGCTGGTAACGAAAACTGTCAATTTCCTCGGTTAAGTTAGGGGTATTTTTGGTAAAATACAAAAAAATAAATATTTTAATTTAAAAAAATGGGGGGAGGAGGACTCTTCTCTTTTCGGAAATTACAGCACTTTTGCTACTGTTTTCAGTAGCCAACCTATTGGTTGCTATTTCTGACAGCCAGAAAGCTACCTGCAATGGCAACACTTTTGGCGCCATTTCCTGCAGCTAAAAAAGGGAACAGCTGAAATGGCAGCCAAAGGGGGAAGTCTCTCCCCAGTGTTGCCGGAAATGGCAGTCGTTCAGCAACTAAAAGGGGGAGTCCCCATCCCCCCATTTTTTCTTTTCTTTTTTTTTTTAAATCAAAATTATTTTTTAATTTTACCAAAAGTACCTCTAAGTTAAAGGAGGAAATCGACGGATTCCGTTACCAAAGACTTGGATGGGGATTCTTAAAACATTAGGGACCCATAGGAAGAAAAAGAAATGTTAGAAACGTGATCTATTACTATTTGAAACGTTGGAGATGTTAAGTGTAAATTAACCTTAATATTTTATCATGACAATTAATTACATAATACTCTACATGTCCCACTATGATAAGTTTGTTTTCTATTTTCATCTGTCTCAATTTATAGTCTAGTTTCCTTATTGAAAGTATAATTTATTTCTCAATTCACCAAAATGTCCCTATTTAGGATTGTTAGAATATTAGACATTAAAATAGAAATTCCACCTTCTAATAATAGTTAAGTGCTTTTGTGCATTTATTACATGGATAAAATAGAAAAAATATAGTATAAAAATTTTACAATTTCAACTACATCTAATATATTTTCTTAATCTGTGTGAAAATTTGTGGTTGCCTATCATAGTGGGACGGAGGGAGCACATTATTTAATTCATTGTTTAGTGGTTGCCTATCAGGATCAAGACAATTATTGTAACTTTTCATTATTTAATTTCATATTTTTATCTTTTTTTTTTTGTTCTTACGATTCAAATCGAGTTAAAAAAATAACATTTTACATCTTCATTTAGTGACATTAAATAGAAAGAATTTTCAAATTTACATGTTGTATAAGTAATAAGTTGGACAGACTTACATTCCCTTCAATTATAGTAGTCACAAGTAGATATATATTTAATTACACAGTACATTTGAAATTGAAGTTGAACTAAATATAAGTCCCCATTATTTGTCAAGTATTTGGAACGCATGTCTCATCAAAAAAGAACTAGCTAATGTGTTGAGTGTTTCGTTTAAATTTTTGAGACACCAAAACATTCCTCAAGCCCCGAAAAATTATACATAATGAAAAAATAATTTCTTCTCGCGTATATTCCTACTTTTGTAGAGTTTAATTGATATATATATATATATATATTTGGCCACAGAAAATATTTTCCACTTTCAAGTAGATGTGTTTCAACCAAAAAATAAAGGGAAGGGGGATGTCTTAACTGTAACGAGAAAACAAATACATATGGAAATAGGATATTTATATTGATCCATATAAAAATCTACAATATGTATTTCTATATCTAGAGCACATCATATCACGATCCCTTTATATGTATGTATACAAAAGCCCAGGCGAATATAAAATTTCCCACAAAATATCCTATTCTTCATTTCATATTCAATCCGTTCTACAGGTTTTCCCTTCTCTTTTTTTTTTTTTTTTTTTTTCCGGTAGCCCAAAACAAATACATAGATCGGGGCTTCAAAAGACAAGAACAGCTCTGGTAAGGGTCAATCTGATTATTGCTCTCTAAGAATTTACACAAGGCTAATTGCATTACTGTCTATATCATATCACATTTGGCCGCGTGACGTCAATTTACCGATGGCGTCCATCCAACGCCTCATGTAACCTACTGAATACCAACTTAACAGGTATACAAGCCACAGCAGTTGGTGTATCATGGGTTTTCATCAGCCCGTCCACTGGATAACTGTTGCCTATACCTCTTTGATCATTGCTGTGCTTCTGTTCTGAGGCAATAGACGACAGAGTTCTAATCTTTTGGTTTGAAAAAGAAGTATTTTTCTTTGGCGAATTTCTTGGAAATCTCCTGTCCAAATATTGGGGGTGTCCAGAAGGGAATTTTTTGTCTTGGTCAACGACTCGAAGATCAATTTTACTTCCACTACCCACTGAAGATGACACGTGTGGGCGGGGAACCCGGGAATTGGCCGTTCTACGAGCAGTCCTCCATACTGGCTTAAGAGCCGCATGATTCTCTGAGGATTCAGGATAAAAATGAACAGTTGCAGGAAGAAGGTTTTCAAAGGAACCACTTTCAAGAGCTTCGGCTTGGATTGGATGCCCCACTATAGCATGTCCATTTAGTTTACTCATTAATGAGATCATAAGGACATCTCTTCTATAGTTGCTTGCCTGAACTTTCAGATCCACATCAAACAGAGCATTTCTTCCACCAAAATGAAGCTGAATAGATGAGGGATCTAGCAAGTCATCCCAATATCCTCCCATCGAGGACTGATCATTCCACCCTAATCCATCAGATAGACCTGCAAAACGGTATTCAGCCATGCTACTCCTAAAACTTCGTTCAATCAAATCAGGTTTTCTACCACCACCGCTCCAATTTGACTTTCTTCCATGTATATATCCTCCAGAAACTCCTATATCAGTTCTCTCTAGAGATCTCTTCATCAGACGGTTATTCCTTTTCCCTTTCAGCTGCCACCGCGACACCCCCATACTAGCCGAGACTGGATTATTATGAAAAGATCGAGGCGTGTCATCTCCAAATTCCAATTCACCATGATCATCACTGCTCATGCTTCCATGCTCCCCTTGTTCTTCAGTTCTTGGATATTTGGGTTGTAGTTCTATAGAAGCAGAACCATCTGGGAACCAAAACCTTCAGTTAGCACACAAGAATGAAAAAGACCGCAGTTACAACCCCCCCCCCAACCCAGCGGGGCACCAACAACACCACCCTAACCCCACACCAAAAGAAAAGGAAAAAAAAGCAGCAGGAGGAGGAGGAGGAAGAAGAAGAAGGTACAAACCCCTTCTCTTAGACTAAAAGAACCAACAAACAAGAGTAAGTTTTAATAATCAGATCAAGCACCGAAAAATGTAGCAAAGACAAACAATGATTCACAGACAGATATTCTCATCTGTTGAATGAAGTGCTGTTTATTCAGTTGTATATTACACAATACTTGCAGCCATGTATTAATATTAAGCAAAAATCAGCCAAGACCAAAAACAGGAAAATAAATAAAAGAAAAAAATTTAGCGCACTTCCAATTGACTTAGAAGATCATAATGAAGTGCAGTTTCCTGGCCATCCAGAGAAAAATGACCAGTTGCAGGCAAGAATGTCATTGAAATATAAAATGACATACTTGACCAGAGACCAAAAAACCCAATAGCCAGCCATACTTTGAGGCATTTGTGATATGACAATCATGTTATTCTGAAAGCATGATAACAAGTGCAAATTAAACACACTACTCTTAAAATAATAAATGATGCTGACTTAAGGGTAAAAGCAAAGAGAGAAAATATAACCTGAAAGTCCAGTCATATTGTCATCCGAATCGGATTCCATAGAATTGGTCTCAGAAGAATCCGTTTCAGTATCCTCATTAGACCCAGAAGTGTGCTCTTCAACAAAATCAGCAGAATGAGGGTTATCACTTTCTTCAAACTTGGAAACTGATGTTTCCTTCTGAGATAAATGAATTCCATTATTAAGTAAGTAACCTTCAGAATCTGTTGTCAGATACGGATATCTGCCCCTTTTTGGACGATAGGACAGTCCTGGGAGCCCCTCTCCGGATGTATTCACAGAAACAGAACCATCATCATGCTGAAAGTCTGGAACTGGTAATTTTGCACTATTTTCGAGTACTTGAACAAGAGGCAGCTGCCTGTCACGCCTCTTGAGACTGGTTTCTTCGCCTGCACCCTCATCCAGCCTTTTCCTATTATCCAGCTGTCCAATTTGCAGGTCAACTTTACTGTCTGCTGAAAGAGCATCATTAGGGAGTGAAGGAAGGCTGCTGGTAACAGGTTTCTGAGAAACATTGGAAGCCACAGAAGTAGAAAGCTTAGGCATTGGTTGATCACTCATAAGACCAAAATCATGCAATCCTCTCATCCTGGGTAGTATACCAGCAATATCGTCACCTCCTCTCTGTTGGTTTCTCTCTCCAACTCTATCTCCATACATATGGTTGTCTCCATTGTTCTCTGAAACAGTCATACCATGCCTCTCAGAAACTTGATGGGATCTAGGATCTAACTGATTTCCATGCACATTTTCAAAGTGAACTGAAGAAGTCACATCTTCAGACTTCTTTGCATAACCCGCATTACCACTCTTCTCCAATAATTGCTTCTCCAGTTCAAGAGCATGGAGGATTGCATCTTCACGGCGTGCATATTTCTCTCTTTTCTTTGGCGGCATTCCTTGAGATGCTTCTGCCCTTTCTATACATTCATCAAACTCACCACATCGAAATGCCTTCACACGTTTAGACTTCTCCAAATTGTACCAATCTCTGCAAGTACATGTACCCAAAAACATTGTAAGGTATAAACAGGCGAGTGGAAAACTGAATATTTCTTGTGAAGAAGTGTAAACCTACAAATTAAGTGAGACATAATTCCTTATAGAAATAAAAGAAATGCATATGGCAGCACAATTAGCAATTAACAAAAAAAAGGTGTATAGATGGTCATTATAGAAGTTGAACATAAAAGTATTCTTAGAAATCAGAATGCTACAACTAGATTAGGGCCACTTTACGAATTTGATTTGCATTATTTCACTATCAAATTTGCACTCAAATGTCCTTCCACTGAGTTCATGAATGAACCTATGAGATAGAGTCAGTCTACGTGCATTTAACATCTCAATTACAGAAGGGACTATAAAGTGTAAACGTGGGAACAACGGAAAATATCAAGTTTCAGGAACTCAAAGCTCTGGAAAAAGAGAGAAAAATTCCACCAAATACTGCTTATCAGCAGTTTACTAGTTTTGCATTTTTGTACCGTATCCATTCATGCTTCCACTTCTACTAATGTGATATACTTGCTTGCATCTTTGTATTATATCTGTGTTCTCTACTTCTACTACACTAGATAACAAAATGACAACTTAGCTATCTAACCACCACCACTTTTGGTGAAAATAATCCTCTTCTCATTCTAGAAATTTAAATATCTCAATTTCATTTTCATTCCCGTAGAAGGAAAACACAATTACGACAAGTTACCAGTTCCTCCCGCACGGCACAATCTATGGGCAACACATAAGAGCATAGGTTATGGTTGCTGTAAATACTCCTTCAAGGGATTGCCTGTTTTCAACAACAAAAAACTAGGCACTACTCTGAATATTTTTTCTTCAATATCCAAAGCAACATAATCCGACAACCACAAAGACCATTGAAGTTTTCGCATAAACCAATAAGAAGGATCAGAAAATAAATCAATTAAAACCCTAAATCCCTAATTTGTTATTCAGTTACAAAAGCTTAAAAACCCACTATACACTTGTCCACATAAGAAATATGCCTCACACAAATACACCTGAAGCCTGATTGAGAGCAGGAATGGAGCGAAAGAATGAGAGCCGCAGTTTTTGAAGAAAGCACCCAAAATATAATTTGTTAAACATTTCTAAATAGAAATAGATTCAGCAGATAGAATAGTTTGTCCCCCTTCTTCACACGTGTCCTAGTAACTAGTGGCTCTGTAAATTCATCATAATAGAGTTCTCAATAATGCAAAGGAATCAATGATATTTAGCAGCTTCTCCGAAATCTACCTACTCGCTTGGTGAAGAACACGTGAGGATTAAGTCATCTTATCTTATAATAACTTAAAAGCAATTAATTCTTTGTCTAGCCCAACAAGGAACCAACAGATGAAATTCTTTCCAGGGAGCCCATAATAAGAAGCCCATTATTCTTACATTGAATAAAACCCAAACCATCCCTCAGAAATCATGGGCAAGAGAGACTAAAAGGAGACTAGAGTTAATCATTCATAAAAGATAAGCAAGCACTGAGTTCCACATACGCACTGGAGTTACACATACGCACTGTTGAAGCACCAGATATATGTTATGCAGTGTCAGATATATATATACAGATCAACTCTTTCGTCTGAGCTCAAAATAAATTCAGCAAAGTTATGCACTGTTGAAGCATGACCAGATAGCTGCAAAGTAATCAAATTCGGCCAAGTCAAACTTCAGTAATTATTTCCTATGTCTTGTGCATCAAAAATTACTTCAGCACAACGAGTGGCTATAAAAGGAGATAACTCAAAACACAAATTAGCCACTAATCACACCTCTACCAACAAAATGAGCTGGAAATGTACACCACCAAAATCAATTTTGTTTTCCTTCAGAGACTTACACGCTAGCATCTTCTCTTCCAAGAAGCTTGACCGGAGTTCCAGACCTCGGAGATGTTATATGAGATGCAGAGAGCTCATCTGTCCCGATTATCTTCCCTGGCCACCAAGACCCATTTCGCCTCCGGACCCACACTATACTCCCCACACTACAATCCACACTCCCAGTTTCTGAACTCCCCATCGACCACCACCCTTGTCACTGCCTCTACTCCCTTTATGTATGTACCAAACAATGTAAATATAAATTATTACACATAAAACCAGAAAAAGAAAAAAAAAAATCTTTTTTCTTTCCCTTTTCACTTTTTTCTTTTTGTAATTTTCTGCCAAGTCTGTAGTATAAAATTTTATTAATCCAACGAAATTCCTCTATAGATGCATAACGAAGAATAAAATCCCTACACTAACTAATAGGCATACAAAATTCTAAAAAACGAAATGAACCACGGAAGACATAAAGAACCCAATATTTTGATCTGATGATCACGGGAGTATAATTGGGGTTTTAATCAACTAACCACCAGATAAGACGAAAGAGGGAGAGAATTTAGCATAGAGGACCGTAAGAAGAAGGCATTTGAACGATCTGGGTAAACCAATTGGGGTTAGGGTTAGGGTTAGGGTTCCCATCAAACATTTAGGGGAATTTCATATTTTCGGGACCTTTTTGTGAAATTACAGATCGATAAAGAAAATGGGAGCGAATATCATGTGCAGAGGGGATTTTGCATGTATAGGTGTATGTATAGGCGTGAATCGTTGGTGTTGACTCAGTGATTTAACAGTTCTTAAGGATGTACGAGTTGTGTATGCCGTAAGCTAACGCGTAGGGGGCTCCCTATAGCTTACGGCAGAGAGGAAGACCGGTTTTTGGGCCTACGGATTAATGGGTTCTCAAGCCCATACAAAACCAAACGATGTAACCCACGTGTAGTATTGGGCTTCTTGTGGCAAGAACAGGCCCGGTTACCATTTTGTTCATTTATATTTGCTTATTTATGCAAAAAGCCCTTAATGTTTAAAATCTCTGTGAAGAGAGAGAAGTTTTCTACCTTTTAATTTGGTATTAGACACACTACAAATTTTTATA
>CAVNYN010287898.1:5251-47763 GCA_963692815.1 Nyctanthes arbor-tristis | reverse complement strand
TTTCTTCACAAGACTCTCTGACCCGACTCAAGTGCGCCCCGAGTTTTACCACACCTAATTTTCTACTCTTTGAACAAACCACAAAGAGTTACAAGAAAACTCTTCAAGGTGCTAGACTCACTAATTTTTCTCTCAAATCACTTGTACCACTTGTGTATAAAAGAAGAAGAAAACATCTCTATTTATAGGCTTCATTTCCTTGGAAGACAAGACAATCCTTTTATGATTTGGATTCCTTTTCCTCCTAGGATTCTTCTTCTTTCCCTTTCCTTTTCCTTTTCAACTTTGGATTATTTTTGGCAACAAACCCAACATGAACATTATTTTCAGACATGAATTTTAGTAATAATAACTTCAGTATACGGTTATTATTGGAACATACAAAAAAAAAAAGAAAAAAAAATCTTGGTTAAATCAACAAATAAACATAAATGGTAAGTAGATTTATCAACTCTTTGTTATTCATTTTGGCTATCTAATATCATAAAGATTATCTTATATAGCATCAGTAATAATAGAAGCTAAGAAAAACTTAGTCCTATTAAAATAATGATGATAATAATAATAGTAGTAGTAGCAGACTAGTAGTGATGATAATAACAATAAAAATGTGATGCATGTCATTTATAGGTAAATAAGCACTAAAAAAGAACTCATCATATACGACCTAAGTGAATCTCCTTTGAATAGGCCTGTCATTTTTCATTTTGTAACGAACAATGCAACAAATTATCTATAGAAAATTAGTGAGCCCAATAGAAAGGTACCTATTTTTGGTATAGTGGAATTTTGCGAATTGTTTCCTTGATCAGAGGGAAAAAAAAACGAATGCACGTTAAACGTAATTGACCAATAAATAGCAGACATAATATGAGGAAATTTTTAGTTACATTTTTACCTGCATTGCATCTTGAGTCTGCTATTACAATTGGCGTCGATCTCACATTAGTCGTATACAACGAATGGCCGATCGTAGGAGATATATCTGAGGACATAGGTTGTCTGCCTATAATATGTTTCCCGAAAGGCAATGGCGTTATCCTCCTACTGCCACTAACACATGTTGGTCTAGCTTGGCTGACTTGCCTTGTCGCTGCAACTATGAGGATGAATATAGCACAAGTGTTGCATGGGATTAGTTATTATTTTTTAATTTTTATTTTTTTTGGAAAACCTTGACTTAGTTCACTTAATTGAAAGATGTAAAACATAAATTATACTCATTTTACTCACCATTAGTTATATCACTCAAGGGCACTGTGTACACTCATTGTTCATTCCTGGGTTGAGTATGTTCATTGATAACAACTGCCTGTCCATTTATTTGTAGGTCCCCTCTTAACAAAACTCATATCAGAGCTGGGTATTCTTATAATTTGTTGGACAATAATGAACAATTCATATCTTGTTATTTTGATTCCGTGGCTAATAAGGTCTATGATTCTTTATCTAGATGTTATGGAGTTATTTTCCTAGTTATATATATTGTTATCACATGGCTGCAAGAGAATGAACCTTCTGTAGTTATTGTTTCTATTGATTTCTAAGGAAGTATTCTTCGGTCTATTTCTTAATAATAAGCATATCTATGTCAGGCAAGTCCAATTTGAGATTATTATTACACTTGGTTAATCATGTGATTTTAATGTAGAGATTTGGTAGTTCAATGATGCGCATCTTATTCTTGACGGTGGGAAGATATGTTAATCATTTTTGTAAATTTCCAATGATTGTAGTCTCCTACAAAGGTTAAGAGAAGCAATTTGCAGCTGAGGATATTTCATCTATGGTTCTAACTAAGATGAGGGAAATTGCAGAGACATATCTAGGTTCTACAGTTAAGAATGCTCTTGTCATCATCGCAGCTTACTTCAATCACTCCCAGCGTCAAGCCACCAAGGAAGAATCATTTGACAGGTGAGTTAATTCTATCCAAATTATAGTTTGAATGCCATGAGACAGATTAGTGCAGTCAGAGCCACATGATGCCACGCAAATAGAAGACTGGAAAAATTACGACAAACCTCTCAATCCATAAGAACAAACTCGAGACTCTCGTCAAATCTTTCTATACAGACTACTTTCTCACATAACGAACTCTTACCCTCCAGTCAATTCTCTTGTCGTTCAATTGACTCAAGAGAGCAAAGGACGCCATTTCGCTAGTTTTATTTAATTTTATATTGCTATAGATACCAGAAATTTTGGAGTTTGTGTGTTTTATGTATTCTTCTTGTAAAATTTGATTGATATATAGGACTCAGTTATGTGTGTAGAGCCATGTAAAATTCAATAGGTTTATGTTCACAATTTTCAGATTCACGCTGAGTGATAACTAATTGCAACAAAATCCATTATATTAATGTTCTATATCATTACTAGAATTCTAAATGCAGTAATTCATAAGAAAATACAATCAATAATATATTATTTTCTAATATATTAGGCTTTTTAAGAGCAAATATATTTTATCTGTAACGTTCTTCAAGATCATTGATAGATTTTAGAAAATCATAATTTTTCAGGAAACTATAACAAATATAAATTGATAATTTACTAATAAGTTACACAATCATATATTATATATCAATATAATAATATATGCATCCCAATAACTAATTGTCCAAAATAAGAATCAACAATGATATGGTAAGAGTATATGGATTTCCTTTAATAAACTTATTCATTTACTCCATCGATGTATGAGATATGTGACAATAAAAGGAAACTCATCAGATAAAACTTTTATAGAATTCAAAACCATGAAAACATTTTTTGTTTATAATTCACATATACAAAACCCATATACAGTTTAGATTTACATGAAACCTTATGGCTTTCATAAAAAATTTTCAAGAGTAACCACTGAGATTTACTAGATATAATTTTTACAAAATTTGCTCTTTAGGAGTATACTCAACCTAAATTGTTGCAACTTTCTCGTGTAGCAATAAATTCTATTATTATATGTAAACATATATAAATTGTTGCTACTTTCTCAAGTAGCAACTTTTGGAACAGCTCAACATTCTTCTATAATAGTAAAGTTTCCAACATATTGCTCTTCTAAAGCAAATAGTATTACTTGTAATCCTAGTAGTGTTGTGATTCTTCAAGAATAACAATGTAAATAGATTTTTATAAATATACCCACCATGAGCAATATAGATTTATCTAAACGAATATAATAGTACAATACTTTTCAAGGATATTGAAACTGCAATGTCAACAAGACATGAATTTCGTGTTCTTCTTTAAGGATGAGCAATATTTCGTATATCACCAATACATATTGTTTTTTTTTTTAATTTTCAAATCATGTGCTACTTTAGGAGCATTATGAATTACTTTTAAAGAGCACGTAATATTCTGCTGGAATATTATAACTGGTTGTTCTACTTCAATAGTAACAATATATAATACATTATATATTTAACAATAAGTAATATACATATATAACGAACAAATATGATTAATAATTAATATAATAACAATGGCAACAAAAGACTATCTAATATAACACAAAAAATAATAATAAACAAAAATAAAAACGGTGCTTCTTCAGCAGCAAAGATTACAATATTATTGTATAATATCGAATATTGGTTGTTTCTTCAAGAAACAACAACCAATAATAAATCTTTTTATATCTTGCCCTCCAAGTGCAAATTACATTTTTTTTAAAATAATTTTAGTAAGAGAAAAATTTGTAACTTTTTAGTAATCATAACAGAAAATCTTATCAATACTTTGTAAAATTATTTATAAAGAAACAAATTGTGTTTCTTTATCATATCATAATCATTGACATATCTCAAGACTCTTTTAGTATTATTATTCCAATACATATATTCTTCAAGAATATTTAATATCAAGAGAAATTTGTAATTTTTCAGGAATTTATACAAAATAATCTTCAAGATTATTAATGTGATGGAATACTACATCCCCATAAATATCGATATATTAATTATAATATATAAGGATAATCATGTGAAATTCAAAAACTTTATCCAAATAACAGCGCATCATTTACAATGATACATGGATCTATAGAGTTTATCATATCACAGCTAGAATAAAGAACATCAGAAGTGGTACAAATTATGGTTTTCATATTTACATTCATCTATAATAGATTGCCACAATTATTCAGGAAAGGGATCAATTAAGAGAGAATTCATGATCTCCTTCCCATTATAAATAAAATAATAGTATGGCAAAGAATTGAATGCCAAAAATTTATTGAATTAAATTTTGGTTTTCCATCCCTATATATGTACATAAAGACTTGTGACTCAAATTAATTTTTTTGAGATCAAGTCATATAGTGACAAAAGTAAAAAAGACAACTAGTTTGACTTTTACACCATTATAATACAAATTTGGAGATAATCTTACAATTAAATTGACAAACTATCCCATTATTAAACTCAGAATAATCTTACCATTAAATTAGTAGATTATTCAAATTGAAAACCATCAAACCATTAATTATCTAAAAGAAAACATATATAATAATAAAATGCTGTGTGCATGATTTACATAATGATAGAAAATAATTAATTACAACCATACATGATATGGTGTTCATATGACCATAGAAAAAAGACTAATGAAATCACCGATACTCTCGACAGAAGAGAGGAACAAGAAGAAAATAAAATCATGTATAAAGAAGATAAAGAAAAGAAATTAAAAGCGGTTCGTATTGATAACATGTTATGAAATTGAAAGAAAAATACAGAAAACAGAGAGAAAATAAAGAACAAACTCAAGAATTCTGTGTATAATTATGAGAAACAAAGACCCCCTATTTATGAGTACAAGTCTAGGGTTTTGAGGGTACATTAGTCATTAACAATATAATTAAATAATTTATGACAAAATTTGAAAAGAAAATATTTCCTTTTTTTTTTAATGTTACAAGGAGATTGTAGGGGAGGGGAATCGAGCTCTTGACTAAAGGATGTAAGTAACCAACAAGGATGCTACTAGACTACGAGGGTGTTGGTCAAAATATTTTCCTATTAATTAAATTACCGTTAATTGAGTTTCATAGAAAATAAATTATAATGTATTTGATTGAAAGTAGAATTCACGAGATATAAATTACTTAAAAAGCAAAAAACCTACATTCCCACAGAAAAATATTTTTCTTATTTTCAAGGAATTTGTAGTAACGCGATCAAGATGTGGAAAATGTTTTTTATGAAAAAAATTTTCAATCAAACCAAGAAAAGTAGAAATTTAGCCGAAAAACACATTTCCCTTAGAAAATCATTGTTAATCAAACACTCTAACTAGCAAAATGTTAAAATTATTGTCAAAATTAATAACTAACTAATTCCTTTTACTGAAAAAAATTTCTTTCAACAATTTCCTTAGTGCCCATGTGCATGTGCTTGTTTAAATTGTTAATTTGACACTACAAATTTTAGAATAATTATTTATCTTAATTGAATACTGATTTCTAATTTTGTTGTCATTTTCTTATTGACTGAATAAATAAAGACCCTCATGTATATATTTATGTATATTAATTCATCTTTCAACGCAGTAATAGCAAATAAGTCTAATAAATAGCATCGCTCCCAATTCTACGGGTTAGAAGAGAACATTGGTACTGGTTTCGCTGATTTTTTTTCTTTCTTAATAGCTACGGCTCCTTGTAGGTACCAGAATTTCGGTTTGGTGTAGTGATTTGTTCCACTTCTGATTCTCGATAAATCAATTGGTCGATTGGCACAATAACTGATTCACTCCCAATTCCTAAAGAAAATGCAGAAGTGGTTTTCAGCCGGCGATGGCGATAATGGAAATCAGCAACCCCAGACCGCCCTGCCGCCATCGACTTCTCTACTGGCAGATTGGAATTCATACTCGGCCACCAAATCCTCAGAAGAAAGCAGCAGCAGCTCCTTTGCCGGAGTTTTCGATATCGAATCCGCCGTCAAGTCTGCCAACGACACCGTCTCCGGCACTTTCAACGTGTATGATACAGATCTCTCTCTGAGTCTTTAATATTTCGTTTTTTAAGAGAGCTGAAGCTATTTAATTACGTTTATGGTATGTTATATATTGCATTAGCCAAAGGGTTGGAACTACTGGAGTTGGGGACGATCTCAATTGCGAATTAGGGATTCTTAGTTCAAGATCAAATAGGACAATGCAGATGCTGAATTTTAATTCAAAAATGAAAATTGGCTTCTGAAAAATAGTTGCAACTGATTAATAATCCACCATGTAAGAAAAAGAAAACAGTATATTCTAATGAAAAGGGATAGCAAATAAAAAATATGCATCAGATTATCTGCTCAAAGTTCAAACTTATTGTGCGATTAAATTGGTTACTCTGTTTCTTGTGTCATCTATCATCACCAAATATCAAGGTCCACTGGTATCCGGAAAAAGAAGCGAAGAAATTAACTTTTAAGTCAAAACTGCTGCAAGTTCATGCTTATGTCATTGTTATAAATTTTCATGGTAATTACAAGATCACCCTGTTGACATGCCTTATTCAATTGGTTCCCTAATGCCTTGCTTTTTTTACTTCTCTTGGAAGACTATGTTGGACATTAACTTTCTGCTTCAGATGCATATCTGGAGGTTTGAAATGAAGACAGTTGGATACATGGCGAGTAGCTTCTATTGATATGTGGATGGTGGATATCTAGTATGTGTAATCACTTTGATACTTTCTGAGAATTTCTTAGGAAAGGTAGCGAAACCCTCTAATTGCTTAGGTTTCGTTTGTAGTGGAAAGCATAAAAATGATCCCCGGGCCCGCACATAGGTTCTTCAGTAATCTCCTATCACGTATGTCTCTGGCGGGATTATCCAACCTGATGTATGGTGGGAGATCGGGACTAACTGATTGTTTTGAAAAAACAGCACAACTTTGTTTGACAGTTAGGACTTATGACCTTGCAATTGTTAAGAGGAAACATTTCCATACTGTGCCATCTCTTAATTCAGTTGTTCTAGATATGAGATCCGCATTTCCATAGAGGCCAGAAGGCAATCTAGTCTTTCAACATGTGACAGTCTTATTTAGCAATGTGATCTGGGTATGATAGGCTTTTGGATATGCAAGCTTGCCTCATAATCTATACCAACATCCCAAATCTCAATATTGCCAGGCATCTTTTCCTATCGCCAGGCATCGTAATCACTAGTTGATTTTTCTTTCTGTAATTGTGAATTGGCAGGCTTCTTGGAAGTAATACTAATGATAATTTTTCATTAAAATTTTTATTCTATCTTTTATCTCAGGGTTTCAAAAGGAGTTAGAGATCTACCAGGAAATTTTCAGTCTGCTACTAGTAATATACCATCAGGAAAAGCACTCATGTACTTTGGCTTACTCTTGGGAAGTGGAGTATTCTTTCTGTTTATGGCATTTACTTTATTTCTTCCAGTCATCGTATTGGTGCCTCAGAAATTTGCTATTTGCTTTACGTTTGGATGCACCTTCATTATTGGGTCATTCTTTGCCCTTAGAGGTCCGACGACTCAGTTTGCTCATATGTCGTCGAAGGAGGTACTCAAATTACATTTTTTTTTTTTTAAAATTTAAATTGGAGGTTAAATGTCCCAATCTCTTATCTTATCTTTGTCACTGTTTTACCAGAGACTCCCCTTTACACTTGCATTCATAGGAAGCATGATGGCAACCATTTATGTTTCTATGGTGCTCCATAGCTATATCCTAACTGTGCTCTTTTCCGTGATACAGGTATTAAGACTTGTGCTTCTATTGATTGAAATTCAATTTTTATTGCTCTTGACAGAGAATATCAAAAATTTGACATCTCTTACATTTTTTCTGAATATAATCAAATTACCCCATTGAAAAGGAATGCAAGTGACCATTTATGTAGAATGTAACACAGAAGTATAGAAATAGAGAAATGAAGGAAAAATAACGGAAATGGTAGAAGAGTTGGAGCATGATTGGGATGGTTATCATTTGTATCAACAATCTCATATGTGCCACTACTCCCAGCCATCTATAGTGATGCATTTCAACTACCAATCTGTTAAACCTTTTAAATTATATTTTTATATTTAATTTATTCAAAAAATGCTCTGATGTCAATTGTGAAAGACAAACTGATTGTAGCAATGACATGAGCTTAAACGAGATCCAGCCTAAGAGCTTGTTTGATTCTCATTATTCTCCCCAATTATAATTTTACCTACCATTGATTTAACATTTGATCTGACAATTGTTCAATTACAACCACATATTTCAAACCTTTTTATATTTCCAATACACATTCTACGTCTCTCTTCATTATAATTTCCCCAACTTTGGACAAATAATGAGAATCAAACAAGCTCTAAAGTAGTATGTAAAAGAAAATTCATAACATAAAACGGAAAATGGTTAAGGAAACACAATATAATTAAGTACAACTGGAAAACTATAATAAACTGTTATTATGTCTTATAGGATATGATCTCCATGAGCAGCGGCATACGATATTATTGTGATGTTGTGATGTCCTTTTGAATTGTAGGTCTTGGCACTGGCATACTATGTTATTTCCTACTTTCCTGGAGGATCTGCTGGAATGAAGTTTATTTTGTCCTCTTTGACTTCTTCACTGATGAGATGTTTTGGCAGATGACTTGGACATTTTAACATCTGTAATTGTTCTTCATCTAACGTCTGTAATTGTTCTCTCTGTGGTTGTTAATACATCATAGAATCATTTTTTGGAATAGACAGCTGAATATCACCAAAATTTCACTGGAGCTCTTGAGAGTTCTCCTAATGTATGTCTTGAAATCAATCTTAAGGGCACGATTAATGTTTTTTTTGGGGGGCGCAAATTTGGGGTTTGCCCTCCACAAACTCAAATAATGTATTCGTTTTGGGGTGGAAAATGTTATTTTGGGGGTCATTTGGCTTTTTCCCCCTCATTGAATTTGTCCCACTCCCATTTCAATCCAGTAAAATACCGCCACGTGTCTAATTCATATCTCCCCTCTTTTCCCCCTATACATTATTTGGAAATAGGTTTTTTACCCTTAGTTTTTCCCCCTTAGCCTTTTTCCCCTTGGGCTTTTTCCCCCACATTAATCTTGTTCTAATAATGTATTATTGAAATCCTTGATTATGAGTATTGGCACCTGGTATTTGAAGATGGCAGGTAATCAACTTTATTTTGGAAGGTTGCAAATCCTCCCCAAAGAGAAATTTCCACTTCTATTTTTCTAGGTAAATCTGAATGCATGTGCTTAAAACAATCACTAGCTGTTCATCCACTCTCCCAACTTGGAAAATAAGTGCAAGGCTTTGTGGGCACAATCATTGTATTGTGAAACTTGTTTGAAGTTTATAGCTTAATCAGATGATAGGAAAATCTTCCGTGACATTAAGATGGTAATTTCCCAAAACAACTTTTTGCTTTGGAGTAGTTTGCAACAGATTGGATTCTAGTGAAATTAGATAGGTTGATGCCTTTGTAAATAATTTTGTCCTGTAAATGACCTTTTACTTCCCTTTTTATCCTTTTTTAAAGAAAACACATTTCGGGTTAAATGTTCTTTGCCTAATGTCCTCAAAAACAAGATACAGGCTCGTTTGAGTTTTCGGTAAACTCATGCTTAAGCAGTCTCCAGTTCGGAGTTCATGACTATGTGAGATACTTTTGATGCAATTTAGGAATTTTGAAATTTGCCTCTCCTGGGCTGGAGGTTATCTTTTGAGTCTGTAGATTTCACCTGTCTCAGTATTAGATATGCAAACGAGCTTGTCGACCCCACGCCCGCCTTGGTGGAAAGGGGGCTAGGCGTGGGCATTTGTGGTTAGAAACCGGAGACAAAAAATTTACAAAACCAACTGACGGTCAATCTGAAAACTTAAGATAACCGGCGAAATTGTAGAAACTGACAAAAGAACTTAAGACGTCGTCTGTCATTTTTGATCCATGAGAATCCCACACCAACAATTGATGGTCGGTCTCAGTTCAACTGGAAAACATAACCGAACTGACTCAGGCTTAAGGGGGTGGTTGGAAAGTCTGAGAAAACCCAAGCTGGCTTAGCGCTTATGTGTGACAAATAATGATCCGGCTCAAGCCAAAATTTAAGACTTCGCCTGAGCATGTGCCCATTCGCGGCCTTACTGTGCCCGGAAGATCCGCTCATGGGCTTTGACTTTATGGCTTAATTAATGTTCCCTCTTTAGATGCTAAGGTTTATGGATAACGAAATTGATGCACTAAAATTCTAAAGGAAGGCATTTGATCGTAAAATGGTCTAAAAGTTAAGATCTAATCTTGGTCAATGTTCTCTAATACCACTTGTAAGAAATTGATTTTCTATCTCAAAAGGTTAACATGTTAGGTAGAGTAGCTTAATTATTTATAAAATCATTTTTTACCTCATATAACTCTGATGTGAGATTCGTTAGCACTTTTTTCCCAACAATCCCTTTTCAAACAAAGAACCACGCCAGCTTGGCCTCCTTTACCTAATAGTTCACCCATCTCTTCGCTCTACTTAATGCCCAAATCATCCACAGTATTTGTCATCAGCTTACGTGGGCACAACCGTCTTTTTATTAAAGCCCAAATCTTCCACTACATTCAGTCATTGTCTTATGTGAGCGCAATTGTTTTGAGAGTTGTCTATGGATTTTTTTTCCAACTATCACGATTTAACTTCAGGGTCCACCTTCGTTCACATACATCCAATATCTCATGTATTCATATGGTTAAGTTTGGGCTTATCTCTAATACCACTTGTAAAAAGTAAATATTCCATATCAAAAGATTAACCCGTTAAGTGTAGTAGTCAAATTCCTTACAAAACTATCTTTTACACCTCAATTCCTTATAAATTTCCAGTGGTTTTGCCTTGGTGGCCTTGGGATGATTTTATTTTATATTCCTTTAGATTTAATTAGAAACATTGACCAAGAAAATTTACATGAATCCAACTTTACACCAGAAGTTGGGGGTAAAGGTTAGAGCTGAATAATCGAAATACTGATTAATGATTAATCTGTCTTAAATAATTGGAGGAAAATAAATTATTTTTGATTTCATACCCCCCCGGAAATTAAGGAAAGATTAAGAGATCCGCCATCATATTAGACTACGATTTGACCACTAATTGGGACCGTAATAGGCCAAAGTTAAAGCTAACCCTTTAGTTTTATAAATGAAATGAATGAATCATTTGAAAGCGATAAGAACATGTTCAACGAATCTAGCAAAAACAACAAATAATTAGTGAAAAAAAGTTAGTAGCATTATTTGTATTGCGCTCGCACGTGTGGATATGATTTGATTGATAGGGGACTGAAGTCAAGTGACTCCGACCACACTAGTAATAAAGTACATTCTCCTTTTCTTTAGAACTTGCATTTTAGAGTGGTGGAGGAGCGGCTTTTCACTTAAGATTGAACTAAAGTGGCTTTTAGATAATTCGAAAAAGGGTTAGCAAAGAATGATGGGGAAATTATGGTTTCTTTCTTTTTTTTCCCATCCTTTTCAAGAATATACTTTAAAAGATATTCTATAGTTAAAACTCATGTGATCTGGTGACATCTAAGTATGCTTATATCTTTAATTGAGAGTTCGATTCCCCTCACATACAATTCCATTTGTAATGCTTAAAAAAAAGGAAAAAAGAAAAAGGCTATTCTATAAAGTAAAATGAGTAAATTTTTAAGCGGCGTACTTAGTGATGACAGAACGTACCATCAATATATTATAATCTATCCTACCCCCCACATTAAGCGTATCACGGAGCGCTTTGCGAGGATCATGGTTAATCTATCCCATTGCCATCAATAAGTACATGTACCAATTTGAAATATAGAAGGAAAGAAATTGGGTAAATTTCAAGTTCGGAGATTTCTCAAACTAAAGTGTTTAGGAACATATTTCTTGTGTCAAATTTAAAAAATGCATCACCTCATGCTTTCGTGATTTCTACTTGTTCTGCATAATTGTGCTACACCTGTATTTACAAATATATTTTTCGATCAATAATATTTCCCCCTTTTTTTTCTTTTGTTAAAAAGAAACACAGAGATATATGTTAGTAAATTACACTTATTTAACTAATAGAAGATTATTTCTGTCAATGAGGCCTTAGTCTATTTGGTTAGAGGCTAAAATTGAGGTCCTGGGACGTAGAGGTCTCAGGTTTGATTCCTCCCATATAGGGGTTTGTCTTCATTTTATATGTAGTTTGTAGTCTTCTGTATAAGAGTTTAATTTCTTGTAGTCTCCTGTCTAGAGATTTGCATTGTTGATTTCTGTGTGTTTTAGAAGGATATATATCTATGTACTTGTAACGTCATACTGTGAATTGTAATTGTACTTTAAAAAAAAATTATTTCTTTTTAATTAAAAAACTTATTTACTTGCTAAAAACCAATTTAAAAACTCAAAGAATTGTCATTACAAAAACTGCAAGTTCGAAACAATACATCTCAGCACGAAACACTACCATATCGACCCCATTACTTCTAGTCCCTCTATGGTGTGTAATGGACACTCTTCTATGGAGTCCACTGTATACATGGCATGTGTCTATTGGACACATTGGGAATGTCTATTGGACACCATAGAATTTGTAACATTACTTCACGTCTTCACCCCCTCTCTCATGTGATCCCGATGAAGAATGAACAAAAGGAGAAACTATTATTTTTGTCTCAAAAAGATAGCCTATCTATTTTCACAAAGACTAAGAAAAATTCATATAATTAATATCACTTTCATAAGCTTATTTTGTTTATAATAATATTTTAATTACATTTTTAAAATTAATATTTTAATTACATTTTTAAAAAGAATGTGAACTATATTTTAAGACGAACGAAAAATAAATACAGGTCTATTTTTAATAAATACAAGTCTATTTTTATGGGACGAAAGTAATATTTAAATACGAAATATGTAACACCGGGCACCATAGTGTATTCACAATATATATATATATATGATGATTTTAAAGCCACCCATTGAACCCACTACTTGGATCTTATTTGTCTTTCACACTACGTTTCAATTTATTCAATTCTAACTTTAGAAGAAAATAATCCAGTAAATAAATGTTTGTCATCATGTGACATCTTTATTTACTTTTTTAAATTAAATCTAAATTAAAAAAAATTGGGTTCTTATTAACCAATGGTCCCAAACCTTTATTCTTCATCATGTGGCAAGCAATGTCTAGAATTTACATGTTCAACCATGTGATACACAAACGCATTTATCTTAATTAGATTAGAGAATCCCTAATTTGGATTGAGTAAATTGAATAAAAAAAGGCTTGTTCATCAAAGTCACTACAGTGTTATCCATGTTTATTTTGTTCTCAAGTAATGATTGAAACTTTATTTTCGTTTCAGAATAGACAATATCTAAATGTAAAGCCAGCACTGAGTCATAGGTGAAACTCATATATACATTAAAAAAAAAATTAAAAAATAATATAGAGAATTACAAAATTATGGACCCATTTCCCAGCCAAGTTGGCTGACATCTGAGCTAGGGATGGCAATTTGAACTGACCCGTTCGAGAACCCGTGAGGCCCCGAACCGAACAGGGCAAAAATTTTTCGCCCCGCGGGTTGGCGGGGCGGTGCAGGGTGGGTCAGAAATGGATTAATTGGGTCGCGGAGCGAGGTCAACCTGAACCGTCCCGCCCCGTTTAAATTAAAACAATTAAAAATAAATAGAAAAATTAAGAAAAAATAGGAAAAAATTAAAAATATATTAAAAAATGCTAAACGGGTAAGAAATCCTGACCGATTCGCCCCGCGACCCGTCCCGACCCGATCCTCCCCAATTTGGGCTGGTCGCGGGGCGGGGCGGGTAAAATCCTTCATGGGTCGGGTCGGGGCGAGCCCGATATGCCCTGACCCATTGCCATCACTACTATGAGCAACGCCCATAGATAGTGTTAAAATTGATTAGCTTTTTTAATTACATACATATCTAATGTGGCATCGATATTTGGTGATGTTTACGCTCATAATCGAAAACTTAGGATAATTTAATTGAGAGAACAATGTGAAATAAATGGTAAGATTTCCATTATAAGTTGGGAAATTTAGGTATAGTGCAAAACTCTAATAATTGGTTGGTTAGTTCTCCTCTCCATTGTTACTATTGTGCATGCTCTCTTTGAGGAAGTCAATTTAGCCACATTGGTGGGCAAGAAGTTTTTCTCATTCAAAATAATTTAAAAGAAAAAAAAACAATTAATAACGGGGGCTAATCTAGAAAATTTTATCCGCACGGACTGTAATAAGAGAAAACTTTAATTCAACTTAAAGGATTTATTAAAAAATATATATTTTCTATATAAAATTTTTATAAAAGAAAATCTGGCTCTAAATCCGCCCGTGTTTATTAATAACTTGCACTCTACCCCTTTGAATTCGATCGAGAATCTACTTACTGTATACCCTGAAAAGTGACAACCATAAATTACTCCCAAACTCCATTCTTTCATTCAGCTTCTATGAATGCAAAAGGTTCTAGTTGCTTCTTCATCATGTGGATTCCTGTTCAACTGTGGATTCTAGTACAGAATTGACCAAATATGCCACTAACTTAGCTTTTTCCATTAAAACCTCTCAAAAAGTTACACTTTTAAAAGGGTAAATCAGTACAAATTTTGGTTGGAAAAAGGGACCCCATTTTTGGGCTACATCTAACTAATGGAAGGACCATTTGAATTATCATTATCTTTTCTTTCATCCCATGTTGTAGTGTTGTTCTTGTCTAATTATTTGGGAGTTAGAGTGACAATAACACATTTCTCCCCTTTGTTCTTTAACTATGAAGTGCCTATTGGGCATATGACCCAAGATGTTCAGCATTTCTTGTCTGTATGGAAGAAGAAAAAGAAAAAGGAACTTGTGGATATAGACATCAATACTTTGCCTTAGTAGCCTAAAATATGTTAATTGTTTGAACATTCGGATGTTGGAATATTGTTATCTACTTTAATTTGTAAATCTCGAATGATGAGACAAAAAGTTAACACGATCACAAGCCTATTCTAAAATTGACAATATAAATAATTAAATATGTCATTTTGTACCGTGGAACTCACCTATGGTATGTATGAAATTGGCATGGCATGGGTCTCATTCATGATAGTGTCTTGATTATTTTGAGATGAATATACTAGAAATATATTTTAAACAAATAATTGATTCTGCTTATCTGAAAATGATATTTATGTTAACATATATGATGTTATGTCTCGTTGTTTTTTAATTTCAACACTTTGGATATTGGCTCAGCATTCAAGAATCTTATTGGGCAGATGGTTTTACTTCACTTTCAAATAAATAAAAGAAAATGACTCAAATAAATGCTCCAAAACAAACAAATAGAGAAATAAATAAAATTCACAAAAGTGTAGTAGCCAAGAGTATTTATTCTTCTTAATGCCTTTTTCCCATGCCAGTGCTGCTATTGTGGTTGAGAAATGTAGCAAGATTTTGGGGCCAACAAAGTCGATTTTAATTAACAACCAACTCAAGGTAAAGTAAAACGAGGTGACACGAAGTCACTAACTCTCATATATTTCAGTGTTGACATTAAATTCTGCCATTTTAATTTTCAATGAATTATACAGATCCCACTTCACTGAATAAATTAATTTTATTAATAATGGACTCCACTTCACTTAGAGGTATTGCAATTCAACGTCACTTGTGTAGATAATGAAGAACGATAATGACATATAACGATACTCGAATATTATTATACATATGACTAAGCTGTTATGCAAGTTTAACATTGCCTCTCCCACTAAGGCTAATGCCTCCATTATCAAATTACTTAGCAGCAAAGAATTAATGGCCACATTGCAAATTAATTAAAACTAGCTTCAGCTTAATCAATCACATTTTATCATGTGCAATTAACCACTCCATTTGATTCCACACTCACTGCCCTTTTTTAAAAAATAAAATAAAATTAGATCTCCTTTTGGTCAATTATGTATTAAAATATATGATAATTGTTCTTCCAAGAATAAATAGATTCATGAACTTGCTTCTACACTAGATTAATTTATATTAATTAATTAATATAAGGGTGTGTTTGATTATAATATAGAATTTGATGGGAAAGAATTTATTTTCTTGTCAATTAAATTAATGGTAATTGAATTTTAAAAAAAAATTGCGGTATTTGATTGAAAGTGGAATTCACGTCTTTAGAAGCATGAATTACTTAGAAAACAAAAAATCTACACATTGGTAAGAAAATATTTTCTTTGTTTTCAAGAAAAATATAGTCATGTGATCAAAAGGTGAAAAATATTTTTCATGAAAAATATTGTCAATCAAACACTATAAAAGTGAAAATTTAAGTGGAAAAGACCAATTTTCATGGAAAATTTTTGGCGATGGGAAAATGTAATTTTTTACAATACTGTTCCATAAATTTAATTAAGAATTTAATTCTCTACTATGTACTTTTGGGACTACCCAGTGTTATTATACATATCTTGAGAGGAAATACAAAAGAAACGCGCAAATTTCGTGTTTCTTTGTTACAAGGTTAAAAGTTTTTACTTATTTGCTACTTTTGTTAGATAAAAAATTTTCTCCTGCTCTCATGTTGCATTGCTACGTGGGAATGAGGGCAGCATAAGCTGCTCCATTGGGGTAGGAGAATATTACCATTTTTCAATCCTTCAATCTTATAAAATAAGGCTTTTCCAGAAGAATTTCCTTCAAATTCCTTTTCCTTCAATTTATAATTACTAATTAGCACGAAAAACCAGCACAAGCATTGTAACATCCCCAAAGTTTTTAAAATTCGGGATCAATAAAATTCAAGTATGTTTTATGAACAATTTGGTCATTTTGATAAGTTAAAATTTTACGGGCGAGACTTATTTTAATTTAAGTGAAAGGACACCGAGTAATAAAAATCAAAGTACGGTGACTTTATTGAAAGACACCACAAAGTATAAAGATTTCTTGAACAATAAACAAGTGAACTATATTTGGCCACATCATCCCCTAATTTTACGATGCCAAATCGTGCCACTTATCGCGACGTGATTGACGGAACTCAAAACTTTATTAAAAACAACTAAATACTTACTATTATATAAAGACTAAAAGGTCCTCATAATTTTCCTAACACACACCCTCCCCTCTTTATCCCAAAAACTCACAACATTCTTCCAAAATTGGCAAGGGTGGAAGAACACCAATAACAACCCACCAAAATACGTATTTGTCTCTTGAAAAAGGCTCATTACCATATATAGAAAGATTCTAACTTGAAAAATAACTTTGATTAGGGGAATAGCGAGACTTTACAGGTACTTTTCTATATTAGAATTATTCAAGCCATATTTGAAAAATAAAAATGTGAGTAACACATGTCTTAGTTCTCCCTCTTCGAAACTCATGCATTCTTTAAATCTCTTTGGTATTCGATACTTGATTGTGCGTAATTGATTTTCATACTTCTCTTATATTGCGTTAGCATTTGATACCACAGTGTGAACACTTGTTTTGAGTAAATGAATGACTCTTGCCTTTGGGCATTACTAGTGGCCCTATCTACCTGTTTGTTTTATTTTGTGATAATCTTTGTGGTACTATGACCATACTAAGTGATCTTGGTCATATTGGATAATTGAATCTTTGTGTCTTGCGCTTACGGGTAAAGGCTAAGCTAGTGGTGGCCCGACTTGAACATATAAATGGTTTCCTTTGTGGTATTATAGCATTTCTTGCATTTCATCATGAGACAATGCATGTTGTTATTCATTGGGTGCTTTGTACTCACCCTTCTTTCTCTTTCCATTTAACATTCTTGTAGGCGTTTAATTGAGAGCTTTGTGGCAGGATCGTTCCAAGGATGGAGAAGATACATGTATGTGATCGAGATTTCAGTGTATGACCGATGTTTCATTGTGGATGGCCGCAATAGTTATTATAAAGTTATAATAACATGATATTATGTATAATAGTGTTTCACTTGTATTTGTAAATTTCTCACCTTCAAATTTTGAATCGAGATTTATTTTTCAAATGCTTCTACTACTATTAAACGCCGAAAATATAAGAAAATAAGGTAATAAATTTGGAGACGTGACAAGAGTGGTATCAGAGCAACGTACCAGTGGCACTACATGCATAAACTACTTTGTGCGAGGTGTTGACCAACCGTCTTGCAAGTAAGTTGTTATTTATAAATAATTTGTACACCTTTTAGTAAGGATTATATTCATTGAGTACATGGTAAAAAGGAAATAGAAGTCTAGTGAAATTCCTTAATATATTGACAAAGATTTAATCTTCTTTAGAGAAAGTTAAAAAGTTGGAAAAGTTTGATCATACCAACTCAAAGAGAAAGTAGGAAGAATGATACACTTTACTTTGATTCCAAATATTAAGTTAATATTAAAAGATACTATATGATTTATATTTATACTTGATGATATTTTGGAATCAAAATATTTGCAAAAGAAATGACAGGGGGAAAAAAATTTGATGCCCGGTGCGGCCGCACTGTGGTCTCTACACTGGACAGAAAGCTCGGTGTGGCCGTACCGAGCAACCTACACCAGACAGAAAGGTAGGTGTGGGCACCCCGGCTCAGCAAGGCGGCCGCACCGAGCCTAAGTCGGTTAGCCAGATTTTTTTCTGAAAAATTTGCACTCTAGTTTCTAAACTTCTTAATTTGTTCTAGATCGATCCAAAGATCTTATTTTATGTTCTTTTAAATTTTAAACTCTATTTTTCCATATGATTAACCCTTATGTCACTCAATAAGATTTTTTTAGCTATTTTACACCCAAATCAAACCTTGTTGGTTATTATTTAACCTATTTTGAATAAAATTTAAATAAATCATGTTATTTTAAGTAAATTAGATCTTGAATAATTGGTCAACTTGATCCTTGTGAATTATGATATATTTGGGTTAGATATGTTAAGAATGAAAAAATAAATTTGATTTTTGATATTTTGATACTTTGACACTACATATGGTAAAGAAATAAAAGTGCGCAGTGGAAGCAATTTATTGAAATGATGACAATCCAGTTGCGTACTATGCTTTTGAAAATAATAGTTATCGCCACAATGCTTAGTGAATTTCGAGGACGAAATTCATTTAAAGTGGGTAGATTGTAACGTCTCACAAGAATTTAACCCTCAACTGAGTTACGTAGTCGTTATTTTTTACGATGATCGAATAATTGCTTGAATTGTATTAAAAGATTACAAAAAAATTGTTACTCAAATGACACCCAAGAAAGAATATGGTTCTTGATTAACATGAATCAAATTACAGTGACTTAATTATAAGACAACACAAAGTGTAAGGATTTCTTGAGCAATAAACGAATAAACCTTATTTAGCCACATCACCCCTTCAAGTGTATGGTCCCAAACACGACACGTGTCTTGTCTGATTGGCGGAACTCAAAAATAATTAAATCTCTACATCTATAAAAAGGGCTCAAGGGTAGGAAATTTACCAAGCTTTCTCCAAGCTCTTCCACATATTCTCTATCTATCCAAAATGACCAAATTCGTCCATAACTATAGTGGGGTGGAAAACAACCATTAAAACCCGCCAAAATACTTATTTGTCTCTTGAAAAAGGCTTCTTACCATATATAGAAAGATTCTAATTTGAGAAATAGCCTTGATTGAGGAATATCAATGCTTTAGATATACTTTTCCTCTTAGAATTATTCAATAAATCTTTGGGAAGTGTTTGAGGTGAGTAACTGATACTTTGATTCCCATTCTTTTATTTATAAAGCTTTCATAAGATAAATATAGATTTTTGATGCATCGTCATTACGTAAAGAAATTGATTTATTACATTTGAATCACTAGTTAATACTCTACCCGTTTTGCTTTACTTTGTAGAATATGACCTTGCTTTGTGGTCATTTTGGCTATGTGGTAATCTTTGTGGTATTAAGATCTTGCTACGTGACCTTGGTCATTTTGAATCCTTGAATCATGTGCGTACCATGTGTAGTAGTTTAGCTAGTGATGGAGCCCTCTGTGCATCCAAAAACTTCGTGAAATTTATGATTTTCTTTAAAAAGAGTTTCTTAAATGAAAAGTGAATCAAAATATTTTGCTACTCACTGAGTACTTTGTACTCATCCCTTCTTCCCTTCCCTTTAACAATTGTGTAGGTGCTAAATTAAGAGTTTTGTGGCCGAATCATCCCAAGGATAGAGAAGATACATGTATGTGATCGAGATTTCGGTGGATAGCCGAGCTTTCGTTGTGGGTGCTCGCAATAGTTGCTGCGAAGTTATAATACCGTGATATTATGTATAATAGTGTTTGACTTGTTATTATAAAGTCCCGCCCTTAATTTTGAATCAAAATTAATTTCTAAATGCTTCCGCTACCGTTAAACGCCAATAATACTAGAAAATAAAGTACTCAATTTGGGGGCATGACAAGAATGGTATTAGAGCATGATCATGTGGCCTCATATACATGTATCGCTCCTATTTGGACAGATTTTTACACTTACATGTATTGAAATTATTTATACTAATCGATAATAAGTTAAATTTGACCTTTGTGATACTATTATCGTATAGAGTTGGCTCTTAAAAGTTTATAAATTGCAATTAAAACAAGAAAATTAGAAAAGAATTAAAAAAAAATGGTCGCGGGCGCACCATACATTCTCCTTAAGGCAAAAGCAACGGTGCCAGCACAGCATTGTAAGCTGCGGCCACACCACACAAAGGCGATGCCCCAGCCAGATTTTTTCAAAAAATTTATCCAAAGGTCCTTGAACTTTCTCCTTTGTTCTAAATTGACCCAAAAGGCTTATTTTATGCTCTTTTAAGTCTCAAAGCCTATTTCTTTCACATAATTGATCTTAGTTCAATCAAAAAGATTTCTTTTGCACCCAAAACAAACCTTACTGGTTGTTCTTCATTTTATGAAGTTTAAATGTAATTTTGAGTGATTAGACTTTGAATACTTGATCAATTCCATTTTTGTCAAATTATGTACACCTAATAGTAAGCAAATGAAAGTGCGCAGTGGAAGCAATTTATCCGGTTGTGTATTGTGCTTTTGAAACTACTAGTTGTCACCTTATTGTTTAGCGAATTTAGAGGTCGAAATTCATTTAAGGGATAGATTGTAACATCCCCAAAGTTTTTAAATTTCGGGATAATAAATTTCAAGTATGTTTTATGAACAATTTGGTCCTTTTGATAAGTTAAAATTTTAAGGGCGAGACTTATTTTAACTTAAGTGAAAGGACTCCGAGTAATAAAAATCAAAGTATGGTGACTTAATTAAAAGACACCACAAAGTATAAGAATTTATTGAGCAATAAACAAGTGAACTACATATGGCGACATCATCCCCTAATTCTACAATGCCAAATCGTGCCACTTCTCTCGACGTGATTGGCGGAACTCAAAACTTTATTAAAAACAACTAAATACTAACTGTTATATAAAGATTAAAGAGTCCTCATAGCTTTCCTAACACCCACCCTCCACTCTTTATCCTAAAAACTCACAAAATTCGTCCAAAACTTGCAAGGGTGGAAGAATACCAATAACAATCCACCAAAATACATATTTGTCTCTTGAAAAAGGCTCATTACCATATATAGAAAGATTTTCAATTGAAAAATAGCTTTGATTGGGGAATATCGAGATTTTAGAGGCACTTTTCTATATTAGAATTATTCAAACCATCTTTGAGAAATAAAAATGTGAGTAACATGTGCTTTGGTTATCCCTATTTGAAACTCATGTCTTCTTTAAATATTTTTTGTATTCGATACTTAATTGTGCGTAATTGCTTTTCATATTCCTCTTATATTGCTTTGGCATTTGATACCTCAGTGTACATATTTATTTTGAGTAAATGACTGTCTCTTGCCTTTGGGCATCACTAGTGGCTCTATCTACCTGTTTGCCTTGCTTTATGGTAATCTTTGTGGTACTATAACCATGTTAAGTGATCTTGGTCATTTTGGATCATTGAATCTTTGTGGCGCTTACAGGTAGAGGCTAAGTTAGTGGTGGTCCGACTTGAACATATAAATATTTTTTATGGTATTATGAGCTTTTTTATATTTCATCATAAGTCAATGCATGTTGTTATTCATTGAGTACTTTGTACTCATCCCTATTTCCCTTTCCTTTTAACAATTTTGTAAGCATTAAATTAATAGTTTTTGTGACCGGATCGTTCTAAGGATAGAGAAGATACAGGTATGTTATCGAGATTTCGGTGTATGATCGGTGTTTCATTGTGGGTGGACGCCAGAATTATTATAAAGTTATATAACATGATATTATATATAATAATGTTTGACTCGTATTTGTAAAGTCTTACCTTTAAATTTTGAATCGGGATTTATTTCTCAAATACTTCTACTACCTTTAAACACCGAAAATACGAGAAAATAAGGTAAGAAATTTGGAAGCGTGTCAGACATTGACTCGATAAAGTTAAAAATGTCAAAATCCAATAGCAGAGTTCTAAAATGTTGGTTCTACACATAGTTGAAACCAAATATCAACCTGATAAAAATATTTCACCTGCCTGTCATGATCATGTAATCGCCTAGGGTAGTGGGACCCAATTCTTGTAAGAAGCGGGCTCTCATTTGTAATGAGGAAGGAGAAAATTTGTCAACCCAATTACTCGCATATGTATATATCTAAAGTTGAACTAGTCGATTAGATCCAATTTCTTAATGTCCCAATATTGATAGTTTTTCCTTGTAATAAATAAAATAAAATAAAATACAACATGAATGAAAGTGGTAGCCATAACCAACATGTGGGTGAGTCACCATTGAGTGAGTGAGTGCTGAATTAGATGTACAAAATCTAGTTTGCCATTAATTATTTGCAATTGCAAAACATTCATTAGTTAGTTGCTTTACGGTCCATTTTATTAATTAATAATAAAACTTCACTATTTACGAGAACGTCACCATTAACATTTATTTACTAGTTATGGTGCTAGCTAACTTACTCCACAACCCATTCAAATTGCTACTATACAAGCACACAAAAAGAGCAATTCATTCAATTCCATGTAAATACATAAGTAGTTTGGGAGCCATAGAGTAAAATTTTGAGTGTCGATTTTGAGATTTGAGGAAAAATTTTGTGTGAAAGATTAAGAAAAACCATAGTTTTGGAACTAAACCGTCTTTGTTCTTAAAAACGTTGAATCAGTCCTAGTATTCAATCATCACAAATCACTTCCATCTAACTACGATTTTGACTTGTAACTGATGTTTATATAATAATTGAATAAATATACTAAAGATTAGCACATATATATATATATAGGTTGGTTGTATTTATTGGCTTTTGTTATGTGTCAATTTATCAAACTGTGCTTTATAGTGTTCAACAGCTGCTTTCAACTTTGAGATAATTAGGTTGTGGTCAGTGAAGCCCTCATGCTGATTTTAAAATTGTGGACACGGGTATTCAAATACGAATGTTCAAGCACCAGGTATTTAGTATCATAACTGCATTAGTCATTACCTCACCACACTCATTTCAAATTACATTAACGGCTAATATTATATTACAGCATCTGTCTAGCACTAAATCAGGTGTTAACACCGTTCAAGTAATAATAAAAGACAATACACTGTGTTAATAAAAGAAATACACGCGAAAATTTTGCAGTCATTTGGGAACTATTCAAGTCGGTTCGGTTCGGGTCGGGTCGATTCTCTCATGTTAAGAAGGGAAGAAGTATTTATCCAAAAGGAAAAATAAAAATCCAAAACCCCTTGAGGGCATTGACAGGCGGCATGCAGAAAGAAGAAGGCCATAAAAGTTAATGCATCAACTGATTATAATTTTAACCGCAAATTTTCAAATACAAAAATAGTAGAAAAATACAAGTGCTGTTGGATCCAGATCTTTCGCTTTTCCTCTATAAACAAAACATGGGCTTCCTCCCTCAGCAATTTTCCAACACTGCTTCCTTTACTTGTTGCAGCAATGCCTGCACCCTTAAAAAATCACTCATTTTCTCCTCATAACTTATCCTTCAGCTTCTTTCTTTTATTAACAATAATACCCTTTGTTTTCTTATTTCAATCTTGCCATTCCATTGATGCACAGGGCCAAGCTCTGTTAACATGGAAGAACAGTTTAAACATCTCTTCAAATGCTCTTGATTCTTGGGATCCTGCAGACCAGAGTCCTTGCAAATGGTATGGGATTCGTTGCAACCCAAATGGGGGCGTGATCGAGTTAAATTTGAAGTCAGTTGTACTGCAAGGTCCGTTGCCTTCGAGCTTTCAAGAACTCAGATTCTTGAATGTGCTTATTCTGTCGTCGACCAAGCTTACAGGAACTATTCCAAATGAGTTTGGTGACTATCAGGAACTTGTTCTCATTGATATCAGTGATAATTCCATCACTGGTGAGATTCCAGCAGAACTCTGCAAGCTAAACAAGCTGGAAACCTTGTCTCTAAGTTCAAATTTGCTGGTGGGAAGTATACCTTCTGATATTGGAAATCTGTCCAATCTCAAGTTTCTCATTCTCTATGACAATCAGCTTGTGGGTGAAATTCCAAGGAGTATTGGAAAACTTAGCAACCTTGAGACATTCAGGGCCGGTGGGAATCAAAATCTCAAGGGGCAGCTTCCTTTTGAGATTGGAAACTGCACTAACTTGATAACACTAGGCGTCGCAGAGACCAGCATTTCCGGGAGTCTTCCATCATCGATAGGGATGCTGAAAAGGCTTCAAACACTAGCAATTTACACAGCTTTGTTATCAGGCTCCATCCCGGAAGAGATTGGCAACTGCAGTGAATTGAAGAATATCTACTTGTATCAAAATTCTTTATCCGGTTCAATCCCTGTGCAGTTGGGAAATCTGAAAAGGCTTCAAATTTTGTTGCTGTGGCAGAACACCATAGTTGGAACAATCCCAAATGAGCTAGGAAGCTGCTGTGATTTAACGGTCATGGATTTGTCAGAGAATCTCTTGACAGGAAGCATTCCTACAAGTTTTGGTGGCCTTTCAAAACTTGAGGAGCTACAGCTAAGTGTCAATCAATTATCAGGTACTATACCTTCTGAGATAACAAATTGCATAGCCCTGACTCATTTGGAAGTGGACAACAATAAAATTTCAGGAGAAATTCCAGCTCAAATAGGCAAATTAAGGAGCTTGACTCTGTTATTTGCCTGGCAGAATAATTTAACTGGTAGCATTCCTGTATCTTTATCCGAGTGTGAAAATCTACAAGCACTTGATCTCTCTTATAACAGCCTTTCTGGTCCAGTGCCACAGCAGATATTTGAATTGAAGAATCTGACCAAATTGCTGCTGATTTCCAATGAGTTATCCGGTTTTATTCCGCCTAATATTGGGAATTGCACAAATTTGTATAGATTAAGGTTGAGCCAGAATAGGCTGGGAGGTACTATTCCATCAGAAATTGGAAATTTGAAGACATTAAATTTCCTTGATGTGAGTAACAACCACTTCATGGGAGGCATTCCTCTCTCGATATCCAGATGTGAGAACCTTGAGTTTCTCGATCTTCATTCAAATGTACTTAACGGCTCTGTGCCTGATACTCTTCCCAGAAGCCTGCAATTCATCGACATTTCAGATAACCGTCTTACAGGTCGACTAGGTCCTGGTATTGGTTTACTAGCTGACTTAACAAAGCTTAATCTTGGAAGGAATGAACTTGTCGGCCGAATTCCAGCAGAGATACGCTCTTGCAGCAGGTTACAATTGCTAGATCTTGGGGACAATCATTTCTCAGGTGATGTAACTAAAGAACTTGGTCTGCTACCATCTCTTGAAATCTCTCTCAACCTTAGCTATAATCAGTTAACCGGTGAGATCCCGACTGAGTTTTCAAGCCTCAATAAACTAGGAATCATTGACCTTTCCCACAACAAGCTGTCTGGAAAACTAGACATTCTTAGAAGCCTACAAAATCTCGTCTCCCTCAACGTGTCATTCAATGAATTCTCAGGTGAATTGCCCAATACCCCCTTCTTCCATAACCTGCCTCTGAGTGACGTGGATGGAAATAATGATCTGTACATCTCAGCTGGAGTAAAAACTCCAGCTGACAGCGTGAAGCTTCACGAGCATGCCAAATCCATGATGAAGTTGGCAATGTCAATTCTTGTTAGCTTCAGCGTGGTTCTTGTGCTACTAGCAGTTTACATAATAATTAGAATGCGTTTGGCCAACAATGGATCCATTGAAGCCGAAACTTGGGATGTGACATTTTATCGGAAGATGGATTTCTCCATAGACGACATAGTACGAAATCTTACATCAGCCAATGTCATAGGCACTGGAGGCTCTGGAGTTGTGTATAGGGTGACAATTCCAAGTGGGGAGACTCTAGCAATAAAAAAAATGTGGTCCTCAGAAGAATTAGACGCTTTCAGTTCTGAAATTAGAACACTTGGTTCAATCCGACACAAAAACATTGTTCGGCTTCTGGGTTGGGGTTCGAATCAGAATCTGAAACTGCTCTTTTATGATTATCTTCCAAATGAGAGCCTAAGTTCAATTCTCCATGGTATAGGCAAGGGGGGAGCAGAATGGGAGACCAGATATGGTATTATCTTAGGTATTGCTCATGCACTTTCATATTTGCACCATGATTGTGTTCCCCCTATCGTCCACGGGGATGTAAAAGCCATGAATGTGCTTTTAGGCCCCCGAATGGAGGCTTATCTAGCTGACTTTGGCCTGGCGAGGCCTATCAATCAAGATGACATTTGTAACAGTGTTTCAAAGCAGAATCAAAGGCCTCATTTAGCTGGTTCTTATGGATACATGGCTCCTGGTAAATACTCTTATGTTCTTTACGCATCCATTATCCAGATTCGTTTTGCTTATTATTATTATTATTATTATTATTATTATTATTATTATTATTATTATTATTATTATTTGTCTTGTGCTGATTATCATTTCATGCACAGAACACGGTTCAATGCAACGCATCACCGAAAAAAGTGATGTGTATAGCTTTGGTGTCGTCCTACTAGAGGTATTGACAGGAAGGCACCCATTAGACCCCACTTTGCCCGGGGGTGCACATATGGTTCAATGGGTTCGTGACCACTTTCATAATAAGTGCGATCCAGTGGATGTTCTTGATGCAAAGTTGAGAGGGCGAGCCGACCCTGATATGCATGAAATGCTCCAAACACTTGCTGTTTCATTTCTCTGTGTTAGCAATCGTGCTGATGATCGCCCAATAATGAAGGATGTTGTGGCTATGCTCAAAGAAATTAGGCACGTGGATCCGGTAAGATCAGATGCCGACTCATTGAAGGAAGGTTTATCAGTTCCTCCCAAGTACCCTCCAAAAAAGAAGATGATTTCACAAGGTTCCACCAGCTGCTCTTTTGTATTTTCTGATGATTCAATGTAATTATCTTGTCCAGGAGATATGCATTATTATGAAGGTTATATAATTCATTATTATAGCCAGATTCATGTTCAAGCTTATTTCTGTATGATCACTTCTCATTTTCTTGTGAATGGTTGTGAAGAGTGAAAGTGTTAATGGATTTTTGGAGAATGGATAGAAGGGATGATAGAATTTTTATTTTTTTATTTTTCAATTCCCTTCTAGTTGAGGAATGGGAATGCTTTATGTAGAAGCTGTTCTCATGTAACTGAGAACCCCTTTTTTTTGGTTGGGAAAAGAATTATTATAATGGTTTCTATCTGACAGACAGAATTTTCAGGCATTGAAGTTCCCTCTCAAAAGAAAACTACAAGAAATAAGAAAATGTATTCTTTTTCTGAACTCTTCAAACTGAAAGAAATGTGCTGAAAAAAGAGGCAAATGTGAAATGTAAACAATATACTTGCTCAATTTAAAAATAGGTAAAAAGAGCAATGTGCTCAAACTAAATGAGTAAAAAGCTCAATCTATAGAAGAATGAGCTTGCTGATGTTGAGTGAGAATATTGCCAGTGGCCTATTCCAAATACAGTGGCCTCTTCCATAGTATAAAATCAAGCTCCAACAAGCTCTCTATTCTAATTTTTTGAAATAAAGAGCGGAGTTGGCTTTCTAAATTTGAAGACTCAAAATTCAATCTCTAATTAAATAATCACAAATTTTGATAATCATTTCATTAGCCATTAGAATTCCAATATATAAATATTAATTTTTAATGAGAGAATACATCAAATATTTCTTGAAGAATGTAAAATAAAGAACTACAAGTGGAGAGTTTATTGAAGAAGTTTGACATTTTCTCTTTACTTCGAAAATTAAACTCCTTAAAAATAAATAAATATCTTTAAAAATAAAGAGGTTGTTAAAAATGTTTCAAGCCTAGAACTTTACCCACTTTAAGAGCAATTTTAATGTTGGTAGAAAAAGCTAAGAGGAAAAAAAGTTAAGAGGAAAAATTTAGGCGGAAAAATCTATTCTCAAATAATGTATAGTGGAAAATTTTGAGTGAAAAATACAGATGATAACTTTTAATTGGGTGGAATCTATTTGTTGGACAAAAGTGAGGAGATGGGTCAATTTTAGCCCCTCATCTACCTATTTCCCTCTTAAAAAAAAGGGGTTTTCCAACCCTCAACTTGCACTTTATTTGCTTTTGTTGGGTGGAGCTTTTCAAACAATCAGAGATAATCCACTTTTCGAAAACATATTTTCTCTCGTTAAATCTTTTACTCGCTCTCTAATTCCTATAATAATTCCACTTCATCTGAAAAATCTCTCCGGTTAATGTCACAGACAACGTAATATCTTTTTCTTTCTTCCTAATGATTTTCTTCTTCCCTGGAAAAATATCTTTTGGAATAAATTGAGTTAAAATTGGGTTGATACAATTTATTTTGGGTGAATTGAAAAAGCCTCCAATTATAGGTCCGTATTGTGGTCTATTATAGACTATAGTTCAAGTGTCTTGTATATAATATATGGTAAGGAATCCAATATTGGAAAGTTACAAGAAAATTGACTTGTTTATATATAGTGAGATGGTGTCTTAAGTTATAATTTAAATTAACTAGCTAGTCCACCTGCACCTAGTCCAGCCAAAGGCCTAGATAGGCTAGCGTTAGCTAGCTGTTGTCGATGTGGTGCTATGCACCACTCACACCAATGGCCGCCTCGAGCCCACGCACGTAGGAAAGGTCGCATTTCGCGCTTTAAAAGCGCACTTAACGTAACACGCATCATTGCTCCTATAAGGAGGAGAAGTGTCATATGTACATACCTTATGCACATAATTTTTGCATACCCCATAAATTTACTTAAATATCCTTAACTCTATCTTCTTTGAAAGGGACAACTTTGGGGGTTTTGTGTAAATTCACGGAAGCCTTAAAGTTTCAGAAATGAAATCACGGTTCGATGATGTGGCAACGGGTGGCTAGATGACATGGCAATGATACACATTTGTGGCGTTAGCATGGCTTGAAACTGGTTGGTGGTTTTTCATAAGACTTGATCAAGCGTGACCGCTGGAAATAATATTATATTGTTTGAACTGGCTCTTGTGTATATATAAATAGTACACCCAAAATTCAAATTCCAACATCCAGAAGATCAGAAATATATATTCTTCTCCTTCCATTCTCTAGAGAATTTTCCTATATTTTCTATTGCATTTTCATGTGTCTAGAAGAGTCTAACAAGTTCCTTAGTTCGACTGGCAAGGTAAATGTAATATCGATCTTGAAAGGGGTGTTGTATTTTGGAATCCAGACGTCCACGTTTCCGTTTGCACTTTTGTTCAAGAGGTGTGTCTTACCTCAATCTCCTGTCTTTTGCATTCCGTTTTGTTTTTCTATCGATTGGTGTCAGTCAGTCTCTCTTTTAGCGAGTGTTCACCCATGAGAGAGTCACTGGGTTACGCCGCCTCCCTGCCTACATGAAGGCTATTATTGACCCTCCCACATGTGGGTGTCCCTTTGGCTCTTTTAGCCTCATACAAAAAGTATCCCATAAGAGCATCTTCAATGGGAGAGATCGGATTGTGGAAATGATGTGGATGAGAGAGATAGAGAGAAGATGATTATTTTAAATAAATAAGAAAAGAATGAGGTGTAGGGAAAAGAGGGAAAAATAAAAAAGAGGAGAGAGATAGAGATAAATTAAAAAATAATGATAAAATAGTAGTGGAGAGGGTGGATGAGAGGGTCTACTAGTGGACCTTGCACGGGACTCGAAGGAGGAAAAGTGAGGAAATATTGTGTAAATAAGATAAAAATAATTAAAAAATAAAAATAGATAAAATTGCGGGGCTCGCGAACTTTTTTAGTGTCTTTCTCTTTCATGCAATAGACATTGTCCATAAAAATGAGCATTGGAGATGCTCTAATACAAAATCTTTTCATAACAATACATGCAAACACCAGATGGAAATTACTACACGGTAGATCACCATATTTCGTTAGCAAATTCTGCCAATCGTAGAAACAATATTTAGAACCTTAAAGATTGAAATTCCCAATCAAGCAAAGCAAGGACGACAAATGGCGCCACAAAAACGAGACTGTTAATTCAAGAAAATTTGATGTCGGTACAACGATTTCGCCCACTTCTATTAATAATAGAAAGGCCAAACCATCATCTTCGTCGCCAAGTTATTATCTTAATCTCGACAAAATAATTATTTTTTACAATTTATAGTGTTGTTTTCATTCATTATTATTACTTTTCTTATTTCTTATGTTTTGTTTCAATACATTATATACTTTGTTAATAAAATTTGGCTTCAACTAGTAGTTATTATAGTTAATAAAACCAACTGTGCTTTTGTTGAAAGCTGCTTTTTTTTTTTTGGGCTACGATTCTTTTTGTCAAAGTAAAACAAAGTATTGAAATTTCTAGGAGAGATGTATATCTTATGTTATACACCTAACCAATAATATGTATTTATCTTCGTTAGATGCATATATGTTGTGAGATCATTAGACAACCTCAATGTGAGTTAACCCAATGTGAGACAAATTTATGTAATTTGTCTAATAATCACTCACTATGTGTATATCTCCACCAGACGTATGGTGAAAGAATGAGACTGATAATACATGCATATTTCATCATGTAAAATGTGCCATGTAGGATGTGTATTTGATGTGTCTAAATTTTTCTCACATAACATGAAAAGATGCAAATATATATCTGACATGTGTTATTGGTTGGATATACTACGTAGGATATACATTTATTGTACCTAAATTTCTTTCAATTGAGATTGTAGTCATTAATGAAATCCTTTTTAAAAACTTTTCGAAAGTTTTATTAAAAAACTTCCCGTAGCACGCATAGATACAAACTTTGTAAATTTGAAATACACACTTAAATTATTTAATCACTACTCGCTAAGTGTGCGTATCCCTCAAACGTATGATGAGTGATTATTACTCTATATAGATGTACGTGTGTGTCTCGCGGGGTTAGACACTACTTTTTTGAATTATCTTATCTTGGAGTCAATTTGGGTCTCCCAGACCCAGACTCGAACCCAGTCTTGTTGGAGTCAATGGAGAAAAAGTCTCCTCGAGATTCTCTCGCAGTCACGAATGCAGTATTCTTTCTTTTGTAGATTGCTGATGAAACCCTGTCCGGGAAGTAATTTCAGCCCAAGCTTTGCTTTTCAGCGTCGATTCATGCTTCCAATGTAATTTCCGCATCGCATTTTATACCCCAGTTTATTAACCCAATTTCCTCTCCCCTTCATCTTCTCCATCAAAATTACTCATCAATTCCCCCCGGCCTCATGCAAACAGTCGCAACTCAAGTCAACTTCACCATGGTTAAGAAAACGGCTGCGAGGAAGAATGCAACCAATCGACCCATTCAAGGCGATAGCAGAGCTAGACAAATGTCGATGAGAAATGCCTGCCGGATCAAGCGCCGAACAACGGCTGAAACCGGGTCCACCCGCAGGAGAACCCGAGGTGATAAAGCAAAGTGGAAAGCCACTGTAGTGGGCGATGACAATTCTACCACTTACCCTTCCTACCTCTTCTACAATGAAGACAGTGAGGAGAAATTCCCAAGCATGACCGAAAGAGAGGTAATGCCAGGTCGCTTAGTTGATTATACTTTCTTCGAAACCTTACCTTTCGAATTTTTGGGTTATTTTGAGGAGATGGGTTGGAGTAAGTTTTTGAAATCCAAAACAGGGGTGAGTGCAAATCTGGCTTGATATTTTTATGTTAATGCGGATGCTTCGGGTAGTATTATAATAAAGCCCCGAACACCATTATGAATTTCTTCCGTACTCATGTGAGGGGCAAGACTTTCTTTGTTGGAGAGAATGTATTTACTGATATATATGGGATACTTCCTGGTGGATGCTCCTATGATCCTAAGTTTGATAAGTTAGAAGCATGTCGAGTAGTGTATAAGAACAGTGAAATGACATTTCCGTCGAATAATGCCCCGGCATTACCAAGGGATGTCCGGTTGTTACACTTGTATGTTCATGTGATTAAGCAAAGGAGAGGAAAATTCACGGTCTTGGTCAAGGAAGATTTATGGTTTTTGTGGAAGGTGATGACGGGAGAACAAGTAAACTTGGCTAGGTTGATTGTGCATGGTATGATCTCTGTTTTTACCAACAAGTCAGGAAAGCTTATGTATGGTCGGGTAGTCATGGATTTGTTGAAGCATAATCACATTAACATTGCTGATGGAGTGTTTATGCCGATGCATCCTAACAAAATTATGGGAGCAAAGACTCTAAAGCATATGAAGTATGTTAAAGTTAGGGGCGAATGGGTGAGGGCCGGAGAAGAAGTAGATGATCAAGAGTCAGAAGAAGAAGAAGAAGCGGCAGATCATATGCAAAGTGTGGAGTTGGAAGGAAATGCACTACCGGCTGGAGATTGGATTTCTTTTATGGAGGAGAGCCGGAATTTCTTCGCCCATACTAACACCTGTCTTGATTCCGTCTTGCAAGAACAAGCCAAATTACGCCAAAAGCATCAAGGAGTTGCATGACTTGTGTGCCACCACCATCTTGGGGCACCAAAGTAACTTGTAGAAACAGTTTGCAAAACTCTTGGAGGACTCGGATGGTCCGGAGTCCTAGTCCTAGTCATCTTCCCGTTCTCTCTGTATGTTTCTCTAGCCTTTATCTAACTTATGTTGTCTTCTCTTTTGGTTGTACATAAATGATCTCCATGGTTTTCAATAAGTTCATTCATGTTTAACTTAGTTACATTTTGTTACTGTTTGACTTGTGTTATATGCTATAACTAATATAAATAAACATATACAACAGCCACAATGAACTTGTGTGACTTGGAAGTATCTTCGGAGGTTGATATATGTGTATATATGTCTTCAGAAAGAATTTCGCTGCGATACCAATATTTTTCAAGACCTCAAAATTTCTAGTTTTACTTATAAAGTATATTCTGTATAAGGCAACTAAAGAGGAAAATTGAATACAATTAAAGTTCAAATTCAAATAAATAAGTAATTACGTGCCAATACCAGAATTCCCAGTAAAATTTCAGAATTAATTTCAGAATTTCTTCTTTCTTCTTTTTTTGTTCCTTTATTTACTTATTAGTATTCATTTATTACGTCATGGTAAACACATTTTAGGCAGTGTTATTACAATTTAAGTACCACTTAGCTCGATAACATCAAGAATTCTTGACTTGTGTGGGAAAATTTCGAGCAGCCGTCGTTGCAGCTTGGCTACAGTAAAGGGCTTCACTTGTCAGTTTGTTGTTTATTGGTTTCCCTCTCATTCTGTTTTTCATTTTTATATTTTTTGAATTTCTCATCATAGCCCTGCTTTCCGTTCATTCTTGAACCACATTACTGGAAAAAAAAAAAAAAAAAAAAAGAGCCATGTCCAATTCTTCGGTAGCTACAAGTTAAAGAGGTGAGTCCTAGAAGATTATGCAAACCCACACCCAAACATCTGATTTGGGAGCAGGAAATAAGTTAAAGCTCTTGTAATGCTGTCCAAGTGCAATTTGTACATCAAGAAATCTTGAAGGATTGACTGATAAATAGTTAAATACAAGATAATCTCAGTAATCAGAATTGACTGATAAATAGTTAAATACAATATAATCTCAGTAATCAGAGTATCAAGATAAAGGGGCTCATGCATATGAAGAAAGCAAAATGCAGGTCCCTGATGTTCATCTGGAATCATTTTACTATCCTGATCTTGAAGACTATGAAAGCAGGGATACAGAATTTCAGAAGCCTCTAATTCTATACAAGAAAAAGAATCTCATTACTACATACTTTGAAGTCTGAGTTACTCAAGGTAAAATCTTGAATGCTTCTCGAGGTGTAGATCTACTCCTTCGGCGTTCTCGTACGGATGGTTTGACTGTTTCCTTTACATTCTCGTCGGAAACTTTATTTGTGCGGTTTTCAGCCAGGAAAGGTTCAACCGTCATCATTGGTTCTCTGCTTGAAAAATAAAGTAAATTGGCATCATAAAAGGATACAGAAATTAAAGTATGGTTACTTACAAAATTTTGCATGAACATAGCTTCAGAAAACTTGATATGGTCCATGGACAGTATCAGAATGTAGCTTTGGCAGCAAATTATGCTCTTTTACCTTGGTTCAATGTTTTGAGACCTCCTTGGGGCATTCCTGTGAACCTTTTTCGCTCGCATGGTACGAGATACCGGTAACTTATAAGGACCATGCTCGTTCTCGGGATCTGAAACACTCTTTTGCGTCTTCTCCAACATTTTCCCATTGTCTACATTGGGAAGCAATGTCTCCGCAACATCTGACTTCTGAATTTTTGCAGGCAACTGATGTTTCTTGATCTTATTATCTGGT
This sequence comes from Nyctanthes arbor-tristis, assembly GCA_963692815.1. Lineage (NCBI taxonomy): Eukaryota > Viridiplantae > Streptophyta > Magnoliopsida > Lamiales > Oleaceae > Nyctanthes > Nyctanthes arbor-tristis. The sequence goes on along the minus strand of CAVNYN010287898.1, from coordinate 12,930 downwards.
TTGCCCCTTCTGATGCCTCCTTGCTGCACATTAAGCTCTTGCTTAAATTGATCATCTTCATTTTTGGGGTAAACTTTCTGAGATGTCACCCCCTTGAGGCTGCACAATACATCTGAAATGTCATCCAGCTTTCGGGGCTCCTGAGAACCTTGATATATGCGTGCCTTTGCTGTTGATGAGATAATTGCTTGCTTGTTGGAGACAGATTTTTCTACCGAAGTGCTGGCTGAAAATGGAAGTTTGTTGATGGGCGGGTTTTCATGTGTATCAGATTTCATTCTACTTCTAATGAGAACGCCTCTATCAGTTGATATTGATCTTCTTCTTGATGGAGGGGATGGAGATCTTGCCTTAACGAGAGCCACGGATCTCTCTTCAGCCAGGAAAGTTATTTTTGGCACAAAGTCCTTGTCTGTGAACTTAGAGGGAACCCGGAACTTTCTCTGCTTGCTTGATGAACAGCTTCTTGACTGCAATTTAATAAGAATGAGATGAGACCGGGAACATAATACTTTAGTTTCTCTGATGAATATACTATTTGGTGTGAATATACTATTTGGTATGAGGTTAATTAGAGCAAATCTTGAGTTGTTCAAAAATCAAAAGAATTGGGAAGTTATGTTGACACTGGTTTGCAGTGTTCTATGAGTCTTTACATGATTCCACTTTACTTACCTCTGAGTTTTGGGTAACCTCAGCATGTTGCAGACAGGTCTCAGGTTTCAAAGTGGCATTGTTTTGTACACGAAGAGGTGACGCATTGCCTCGGGTATTTCCTCTACTCTTTATCTGCTCTAGTTCTGCCTCCTTTCTCTCCAATGCTAGCTTAAGACTTGAAATCTAAATGAACCATTAAATAATGAAAACTATTAAGTGATTAAATGAATACGGCCCATGTCAACTGAAGCTAGTAAATGTTGAAAATATATACCTCTTCTTTGAATTCTCTGATTTCGCCAGCTTCTTTGTTAGATTGTGCTGCCCCCAAATCTATTGAGGCAACTCTCTCTGCAAATTTTAATGTACTGATTGTCTCGCCAATAGCATTAACCTCGGGGTTTATATGCACGAACATCAATGTTTTCGCTTGACCCCCTGTGGAAGACGATTACAAGAAAATAGCATTTAGAGCACAGTGAATTAAATAGCAACTGCACCAGTGCAACTTATTATACTGAAGTCTAGAAGAAATATCCTCTTTATCCTAATTTTGATTACTCTACAAGCAGTCCAAAACTTTTGCACAAAAATAGCTAATAATCTCTGTGTATGCATATCCAGGCCAAGATTTTAGCATATTTTTCTACCTCAACACTATCCAGTTCGGTGCTTCAGCTTCAGGAATGTATATTTTATAGATTAGCCTCAAGAAGTGTGTGCATAATAATAATAATATATTAAATATTACCTAAAGAATCTTGCAAAACTTGAGTCAGTTTGCTATTTCTGTAAGGAACATGGGAATTCTTCTGTGCAAGAGCAGAAATGACATCTCCAAGTGCAGAGAGAGATCTGTTAATATGTTGAGCTTCTTTCAACCTCTCACCAACAGCTTCAGATTTATCCACTCTTTCACTGCCAGCTAGATCTACTAAGTGAAGGCAACCCTTTAATGTGGATCCCGAGGCTCGTTCCTTTCCTTGGACATGGACTGTTAGAATACTGCAGCAAAGAATAATAAGCTTGGATACCATCATCAAAATATGATTGATGAATAGAAGATTTGAAGTTGATGGAACTCCCAGATGGAAGAAAAAAGAAATCACCTATGGGATCTGCTACTCCGTTCATTCAAAGCAGTGGCACCAACAGCGCGGTTTCTTTGCCCAACTTTCATCAATTCAAGAACATCTTTAGAACATTTAACGTGAACCAAGCTTGCATCAGGGACATTCAGACCGTTTAGCTGAGAATTGTTACGAATATCTAATGTATAGATAATTAAGGTTAGTCCAAACTCTGACTAAACAACTGGTACATATTATGTGTAACGATGGTTTTTTAAGGAAAAAATAAAATAATTTGAAATTTTATTAGGATATCTTCTGTTAGTCCCGTCTATGACCAGCAAATCTCTCACTTGTTCATTATATATTTCAATCATTTGAACTCCAACTTCGTATTCTATGGCTTCCATTCTTTCTTTCGAAATGCTAAACAAGTCATTCAGAGCACGATAGTTCACTCCCCATGACTCCTCTGTTGTCAAGTCAGGACCGCTCTGTAAAAATGGAAAAACATATACATGTTTTATTCCTGTAATCTGAAAAAACATTTACTACGAAGATAAATCATTGCAATAATTTCATTATGTCACAAACAGTCAAATGATTTCTTTTACTTCTTAGCTTCAATTCTTGCCGTCACCTACTTCAATGAAATTTGAACTTGTAAGGCTTTTAATATTTACCATTGTATATGTCTTTCCCGAACCTGTCTGGCCATATGCAAAAATACAAACATTATAACCATCTAGGACCGATCTGATCAATGGTTGAGTATTTGCATATATTTGTTCTGCAAAAATATAAAATGTACATGATGAGAAATGCTCAGAAACTCAACACCCTGCAGGCTATGACTAAAGCAAGATCCAAAAAAAAAAAAAAGATCGGTTTTGAGGACATACGCTGTGTGGCATTCGATCCAAAAACTTTATTGAAAGTGAAAGCCTTCCTCGCCTCTTTACCCTGCTTCTGAGGATTAACAATCATGATATTTCCATTTTCTCCAATATAATCAACCGTCGACTGCTGATTAGATTGCCTCGAAAGGAATGGCCTCACTCTACAGTAAACTCTGATGGTCCCTGAGAACAGCATATTCAATTGAGTAACTGTGGTTTTATACACAGATGAGATGAGTTATATGAAATCTGAAATGACTTACCTTTTAAGTCTTGCACTTGATTGTAAAGTAGCCGGTTTTCTTCCAAAACTTTGTGATAAGAAGAAGCGGCCACTTCAAGACCCTTAACATGATTCCCTGATAAAAAGTATCAATCACGATTAATATAAAAACCTATCGTTTCATGTACTGGGGAAGTCTTTCGTCTCTCACCCATGCCGTGAAGTTCTTCCTGCCATCCTACTTGAACCCTCTGGACTGTTTGTTTTGTCTCTGTAAGAAGGGCCTTTAGATCCTAAAATGTCATATATCGAGACAAGAAGTTAATTTCACCATTCAGAAATTAAACATTCGTGCAAAGTAACTAAAGGTGTCTGGGAAACTACGGTCTTGAAGTGGCTATACCTCTAGCTGCTTCTGTTGAAGATCAAGCAGCTCTGCACCACCAGAGGAGGATGAACTTTTATACCCGGTTCCTCCAACTTTTCCACCACAAATGCAGAAATTTGAAATATCAGTTGATACAAGACTGGTTCTTCTGCTGAGGTACTCTGATATGGCTTTGAGGAATTGAGATTTTGATGTAGGGATTTGATCAGCAACCAGGACGTTCTTCAAAAATAATGCAAGCTGTAGGCGATAATAGTGTATTGTTTCATTGGAAGTCAAAATGGTGCAAAAACTTTTTCTTGTGTATTTCAGGATTTGGTTAGTACCTGATTGCCTCGAGTATTTATTGATGCTGAGAAATCCTTAACCACCTTCCGCATCAATAAATCAATGACCTACATATTTCAAAAAAATTAAACTGTGTAACACTATTTGAAGTTTCATGGCTCACATGAGAAAATATTAACAAACCAGAAACGAACATATGATAATGGAATAAGCAGAAGGTGATCTTACCTACCATTGGATTCAAAGGGAAGTCTTCAGATCCACTGCTTTCATTCAGGTAAGCCTGTAGAATACCAAGACTAAATTGATCAAAGATACAGCTGAGAGCATTGTCTGCTTTGGATTCCTGGAGAGAGATCTTAGTAGATAAATTGAAGAATTCCAAGAGTTGTTCGTATTCTGATGACTCAGAATTGTCTGGCGATTCTTCAGCACTTTCACCGCCTGTTAAAGAGGGTAAATGTTCTTTTGGACAGGCCGTAATTCTCACAGTTCCACCATATCTCCAAACTCCAACTCCTCCTGACTGCTTCCATTCATAATACCCTTTTAAACACAAAATGCAGTCCACAACTTTACTCGACGAGCCTCCCTGCGAAATTGAGCAGTTTCAAATTTTTGTCAAAACCCAAAATGCAATGCATGAATTTGGCACAAACTAGGATTATCATCATATAACCAGAGAGGGAAATCATAAAGGAGAAAGGAAATGACAAGTAAACTTAAAAAGCTTAATTAATATTACCTTTTCAAGATCAGATGCTTCAAATGTGAGGAGCTTCATTTTGGCAACAGCCAGAAGAAAATTCCTCATGTTCTCAAAATACTGAATAGCAGATTGTGCTGCACCTTCGGTCGCCTGCACATCCACCACCGGATTTTCTACCACCTACATTTTATCCACAAGGGATCATACCATCAGAACAGAATGATACACAACAACAAGAAACAAGAAAAGACGAGAGTAAAAAAAAAGTGCAAATATGAATGTAGAAACATGGAATTTACCTTGTGAACAGCACCAGGATTGATTTTGTTGAGGACATTGCAAAGAATGAGGCCATTGCGAAGGGCGAGGCAGAATTCCTCCTCGGTCGGCTTTTTTGGGAGAATTTCAGATGCACCGTAGTCCATCTGCCATAGCCATTGCGCAGCTTGGTATCTCCTTGTAGCTGAAAGATTGGTTGGTGGTTGTACACACTAACTCAGTTTAGAGGTTTTACACTTCTACCGTTTTATACCATCTTAACTAACTTTTTAACAGAGTGGTGAAACCTGGCATTCTTTATGAAAAAGGTTAAAATGTGTTTGCCTAATTATACATTTTCGTCAAACTTTTATTTGGTGTAACATTTTAATTTTAATTTTTATATTATTGCACTTACATACTCGTTAATTTTTTCTCTTATTATAATATTCTTTTCATCACTCTTTGATTTACTAATTCATTTAATGTGTGTTGACGATTTATAAGTACATATTTATTTAGTGTGCCTCAAAATTAGTTGCAGATATTGTGTTTTTGTATCTAGTTTGCTTTGCTTAAAGATAAATAAATCTTGGGAAAATTTCTAGTATTTCACTACCAACACTTAGGTACTCATTAGTTAAATAAGAACCTTCTTATTTTGTGCACCCACCCACGCGAAAGAGCGAAGACCATCCTCACTCGACTCATTGTGAGGGGTGTGTAAGAATCTAAAATAACAACAAATGTTCGAGAATAAACAGCTAGGACTAAAAAACTTGTTATAAGTGTAAATCAAAATATGATTTACTAACAAAAAATACTATCAATATACTCCCTTCATTCAATTAATGTTCTTGAAAAGTCCTTTAAAAAACTGATGTTAGAAAAATAAAATTTAAGAAATATTTTCTTATTATACCCCTTATTTTACCGTTATTAATGAAATAAAAGGACATATAAGCAAATTAACATTTCAATAAAAAAGTAATATATAATTTGAGACGAATGAAAAAAAAAACATATAAATTTATTTTAGTGAGATGAAGAAAATGGTAGTAAATTTTTTATTTATTTTTTTTAACACATGAGAGGGGAGGGTAAATAGGAGAAGGACAGATGGGGTCGAATTCGAGACTTTTTACCTAAGACTTGAAAATTTAACCATGCAAATGTGTTTGGCAAAATAATTGTTTATAAATTGGTTTATAGACAATTACGTGATATCATTTTATTAGTTGTTTTCTGTGAAAGTCAAAAACTACGATTTGACTTTTTGAAAAAAGTAAAATCAATGAAATGATGTTACGTGACGTTTTATAAACAAAATGATTTATAAACTAAGTTGTCAAACATATTGTAATTGTTCGAACTACAAGTAGTAGTAATTAAGACAAAAGTTGAAAACCTACTTTTAAGTGTTCAACCGAAAATATGTGGGGTTAAAGCGGTAAGTTCAAATTATTTCCGTTCCCAAGAGGCGATCCGCTCTGCCGAGTTCAACTGATAGCTACCGTTGATCAGTCCCTTATCGACGGATCACAAGCATTGATTTGCAAACAAGGATCAGAATCCGTACCCGTTGATAAAAATGTAATCCGAGGGGTGATAATTTTTAAGTATCCCCAGAGTCCACACTATAAATACGTCCCTCCTCCTTGCTCTCTACAGCAACCCAAAATATCGGAAGACCAACTGAAATTTCGAGAAGAAAAATATGTCGGGACGGGGAAAGGGAGGCAAAGGACTCGGAAAGGGCGGCGCCAAGCGGCACCGCAAGGTTCTCAGGGATAACATTCAGGGCATCACCAAGCCGGCGATCCGGCGTCTGGCTCGCCGTGGTGGCGTGAAGCGTATCAGTGGGCTGATCTACGAGGAGACGCGTGGTGTCCTGAAGATCTTCCTCGAGAATGTGATCCGTGACGCCGTCACCTACACTGAGCACGCTCGCCGTAAGACCGTGACGGCCATGGACGTCGTTTACGCTCTCAAGAGGCAGGGCCGCACACTCTACGGGTTCGGAGGATAAGGGTCTGGGGGAATTAGGGTTTGGGGTTGGTGTAAATTGGGGGATTTTGTTGAATTTGCGAACTGTTTTAGTGATTATTATTATCTCTATGTTATTTTATGTAAGTTTGGCTGATTTGACTTTAATCTCACTGTCATTTTGCTTTCTAATTGGCAACTATGAGATAATTGTGTTCTGGGTTGAACTTTACCTTAATGCCTAATAAAAGAATCCGAATCCTTGTTTGTATGTTATTATTATGGTTTTAATTATTTGATTTTGAGATAATTGTTATTGATCATCATCTGGTGCCATTGGGAAGTTGATTTTCTGGACGCTTCTTACATATATTGATTTTCTATTTTTGAAAAATTAATTTCATATGGGACTTTTAACTATTTGGTGAAATGAGTGTTTGGTGCGTTGTTAAAAGTTTGTGCTACTATTGTAATTCAAATTGGATTGGATATCCTCGATAGAGACTTTCTCCAATGCTTAATAATTAGGTGACGACATACGCAATTGTCTATTTGAATTTCCAGAGTCTGAGACACCCAAATAAATGTAACCATTGAAATGAGTTTTGATATTAAAAGTTCAAAATCAAATTTATGGAATGATTTTTATTGATTAAAGAGCATGTAGCTGAGTATCTAGTCTAATCTAGAACAATGAAAGTGAGAACCTAATTTGCAATAAAAATAATAGTAAGAACGTTAAGGTTTTTCTGCCAAAAAAGGGGGTAAGAACCTAGTTGTGGTTTCATCAACTCACACCACAAGCGGTGACAGAGCCACTATCGGACCAGTGCGGTCATATGACTTATTGGATTTTCTTAGGTTTTCAAAGGGGAAATCTTCAGCCACCATGAAAATGGAAAAGGGAGATACAGAGGGGTGCGGGAAGAGGGCCGTTAAAAAGAAAGAATGAAAATACCAATTTACCCTTAATAGCTATTATGAGATTAAACATAGGATGCGGGACTGTCATAAAAAAACATAGGGTGAGGGAATGGGGCTCTGAAGAAGAAAGACTGAAAATACGAATTTACCCTTAATAGTTATTAGATTATTGGATTTCGTTTCGTTTCGTTTCATTTCATTTCATGGGCAATATGGTATTTTGCAGACCCAATAAAGATGAAAATAATATTTTTTAATCTAAACAATAATTTGGAAC